>BQNB010006580.1:35960-96963 GCA_026074375.1 Tanacetum coccineum | reverse complement strand
TTTTAGATGGAATGGGTGGCTTAAAAACCCAAATCTTATTAATTTGTAATTTCTAGCTCCTTGCTAGTTTTCTAATAAAATTGTCGTTCAAATTTTTTTTTTGGCTCATTAAGAGCGTTTGTTTTTTTCTCTCGTTCAAACGCGGTCAGAGGCTAAAATATTTTAACCAACTAGATGTGGATGGGAGGTCTTGATGCCTCTTAATGTCTCTTCACTCTTCACTCTTTACTTTTTTTTTTTTTCTTTAGGTTTTTTTGTTTTGTTTTTTCTCTTTGTTTTGTGAGATATTTTTTTTACTTTACTTTTAATATTGATATTCCGTTAATGAAAAATAATTTTTTTTTGTTAAATAAATAATATTCAAAATACTAATGATGAAGATGCTTAAACATGTTAAAGTTTTTCAAACAATAGTAATATATAACTACTTTGTGAAATTAAATTATGGCCCGTGTAATTTGTACGTAAGCTTAAATTTTTCATTAATAAGTATTTTAATTGTAAACTGACAATCTTAAGTATACCATCAAATTTTATTTTTCGCAATCTTATGATTGCAAAGTTAATTTTTTATTTTATTTTGAATTTTTTTTAAAACATCTTATTCTTACGTTGCACAACTATGTTAATTTTATGACTAAAATGCTCTATATAATTTTTAAACATGTTTATGTTTCGTAAGAATAAAACTGATTTTAAGAATACATTGATTTTAAGAATTGACTGATTTGTACTTTTATCGTTCAGATCTTTAAAAGGTAAAAAAACAAACAATATCATTTCATTCAGATTCAGACATTTACGGATCAGATTCACATTCAGATGTGCGAATCAGATTTAGATTCAAAGCCTCTTAATAAACAAACAGCGCATAACATAAACATTTGGAATGGTTAAAGAAAAAGTAGGCACGGTCATTTAAGTCAAAAGTTCGTCGTTTTTATTGGTAACAGTACTAGAGAACCTTATTCGTTTTATGTATCAAGCATCACTTTTACTTAACTATTATAGTTTATAAACTTGTTACACTACTAGCATCATCTTACCCAAATTTATAGGTAGTCGTTTTACTTACTTTATGTTTGCAAAGAGCACCTTTTATATATATAGAGTAGGGATCCAGTGAGAAGTAAATTAAAATAAGAAGTGGTGAGAAGTGACTAAAATCACATATTTGAGATGCAACGACTTGCATTAGATGCATTTCTATTCATTTAGATGCACCATTTTGAGTTTCGAACGTTAACTTGATGTGTAGATGGTGCAAATTGATTTTGATGATTTCGGCACATGCAGAGGAACAAAAAAATAAAATGCATCTAATATACGTATATGCATCTAATTAAAAGCTAGAAAACACATTATGATGCGTTATAATGCATCTAAGATTATAGAGATGCATCTAATTTAAGTCGGTGCATCTCGGATATGCGGTTATAGTTACTTCTTATCCTTCTTATTTTAAGAAAACTTCTTATTTGATCCTAACTCTATATATATATATATATATATATATATATATATAGAGAGAGAGAGAGAGAGAGAGAGAGAGAGAGTGAGAGAGAGAGAGAGAGAGAGAGAGAGAGAGAAAGAGAGAGAGAGAGAGAGAGAGAGAGAGAGAGTGAGAGAGAGAGAGAGAGAGAGAGAGAGAGATTTTTCTTTTGCTATATTATTGCTTACTGAAAAAATGTATACCAATGAAATATACATTCGGAAACTCTATCCATTCATATATTTTTGCATTGAGTATCATATAAAATAAGAAGAAATAATTAAGCGGTCAAAGTGAAGAAAAAAATAGACTTTCAAATGTCAAACATGGACACTTAATATGGGTCGGAGGTATTTGTATATAGTAAGATCCAGGAGAAATAAATTATATAAGAATAGAGTGGTGAGATAGTCGACTAATAACGCACACCAATTGAGATGCAACGACTGTCTTAAATGCATTTATATTCATCTAGATGCACCATAATTAAGTTTGGAATAGTTATATGTGTGGTGTAGTTCGGTACAAATTTGATTTTTTCATGATTTTGGCAAACGTAGAAGACAATAAATAAAAGAAAAATCAGGTTTGTTGGAAATGAGCTAATTTTACGTTTTTATATGCATCTTATTTAAATGCTAGGAGGAAGTACCGCTGTGTTGTTGATATTTGTATGCTGAGATGATTTTAGAGTAGGCATATTTGGGTTGTAGTGGTGGCTGAGCGGTGTGGCGGGTTTTGTGTCGGAGGAGAGGGGGGACGGGGTTGGTTTTAGGAGATGGGGTGATAGTGTGTTGTGTGTGTTGTGTGTGTGTGATGTGTTGTGTGTGTGTGTGTGTGTGTGCTGTGTGGGGTGTGTGGTGTTTTATTAGTATAGCTATTGCTATTTGGGTTTGTAAAGGGGGGGTGTTCGGGTGGTGTGGGGAGGTGGTGGGGGGGGGGATGGGGGGTAGAGGGTTGGGGGTGGTGTGGGGGGGGGTTTGTGGGGTGTAGGGAGAGGGGGGTGTTAATTTCTGTTTTGTTTTTTGCTTTGTGTGTGGTGTGGGTGGGGGGTTGGAGGGGCTGCGAGGGGGGGCGTGTGGGTGTTGGGAGCCGTGGGCGTTAGAGGGTGGGATGATGGGGGGGCTGAATTTGTTGTTTTTTTTTTTTTTTTTTTCTTTTGATTTTTTTTGTTTGTATTTTGTTTTGTTTATATATATATATAGCAGTGTTGTAAAAAAAGCCAACAAAACCGATCAATCAACGCTTATACATTAATCGGGCACCAATTTTTTCGATTTTATACAAATTCGTCAAACTTCCCGAAAACCTAAAAATCTCGCTTGAAATACCATAAACTCACTGAAAATTTGTTTTTTTCACTTATAGTCGCTGCTTATGTGGTCGGAAGTCTTCCTGTAAGCAGTCTCTCTACTTTCGGGTTTACCCGAGAGTATTGGTAGGATTTGTCTACATTCTACCTTCCCATACCCTGCTCAGGCGGGATTGGGTATGTTGTTGTTGATAGCCGATGTTTGTCTATTACAAGTTGTTTTTAAGTTAAATCTTACCGAAAATAGACAAAACTCGCTAAAAATACTCAAAACTTGTCGAATATATCAATCCGATTAATCACGCTTAGACCGATTACAAGCTACAGAAAGATCGGCCGACCAACTACCGATATTTCTGCAACCTTGCTATATATAGTACATATTTTGTTTTCAAAATCATGTTTTAGACAAATTTGTACATCCATAAACCTTGTCTCCGGTCCACAAAACAATGAGGGGCTGAAATTGTACTTTCCAAAATTAGAAGGCGGTAGAAAGTGTGATTAAACAAAGGAATATATGACAAATTCAGAAATATAGAATATTTGCAAGTTGGTACTCGTATAAACTTTAGCACAGAAAAACTTACCCTCAAAACGTGGAGTTCATGTGACACTTTGAAGTTGCCGAAGACTAATGCTAATAAAGTCATGACATGTGTAATAGACTTGCTATTTTTGACATGTTTCATCGAACTTGTTGCTGCCCAAGCTGTGGGCAGATATGGAACTAGCCGCCGTTAAGAAATCTATGTTTGTTTTTGTTTGCATTCTTGTGATGTAAAGGTGACCACGTTTCATGTTTCGTTTTAATTATAGTATTTTGTGTACTTTCATTTGTTTATTAAAGTATCGTTATCTTTGGTATATCAGTTTTCCGATGTGTTTTTATAGGGGTGACAATTTTTAAGACGACACGATAAATGATACGAAGTTAATACAAAGTTAAATAGGTTTGGGTTGAGGATAAACATGTTTAGGTAAAAAAAACATGTCAACTTGTCTAACGCGTTTAGTAAATGAGTCGTGTTTGGGTTGAGTACATATAAAACAGGTCAACACGTGAATCTGTTTAAGTAATATCTAAGCCTCTTAAAATGAATTTTATAACTTCGACTTTATATTAGATTTGGATTAAATGTATATGTTATGTACTTAATATGAGTGAACTACGATTATAACTCATATATCATTGAAATTGTCGTATAGTTATTTGTATGTTATGTTTATCATTTTTCATATCCTTATATCATGTTTGCATTTAAATTAGTTAAATTAACAAATCACCAACCTTATTCACCGTTTGACATATTTGATTAAACATGTTAAACGGGTCAAAAACAGGTTACACGTGTTATGCAGGTCTGGGTTAGGGTTGTGTTTCTTGACACGATTAATAAATGGGTAGTGATTGGGTAGATGTCATAATAACCCCGCCAACCCGCGAACCCGAATAGGTCAACCCGAACACGACTCGATTGTCACCCCTATTTTTGGGTGTATATGTTATGGTGTATTATATTTATAGTACTCGCATTTGATATTTGTGCACAACAGATTAAAACAGGAGACATGTTGTGTAAGGCTGTACGGTATAAAGCAAAACTCGTCGATGTAAGTTATGAAGTCGCGCGCGACTTGTATCTCGGTCCTCTAAACTCGCCGTGAGTTTTAAAGTCGAACGGTGAGTCACTCATCTAGGTGAGTTTCAAAATGGTGGGGCCCTTTTGTTTGTATCACCCAAATAATTTTTTTTAAAAACCCCCCTTTTTACCTATAAATACACATTACTTCACCCATTTTATACACAAATGTCCCAATTTCTATACAATCTCCCTAAACTTAACACTCTCAGTTTTATTTTCAAAAAAATGTCTCACCAAAACACTCCCAAACCCAGCAAACGTCAACCAAGAAACCCCAACCAAAGCAATCCGCCGACACCCGAGGGCACCTTTAGGCTCGAAAATCCATCACCGAAACCGAACTTATTACGGCCACAATCATACTATAACCAACCTTACCCAAACCAACCATGTCGAAACCCGGTACCGGCACGGGAACAATACGGGTTTTACGGTTTCGGGTCACACCCAAACGCGTTTCAATATTACTCGTCACAACCAAGATCATTCCCATTTAGCCACCAGGACTACGTCTCACAAACCCAAATGGGTGGTTCGTTTTCACAACGACGTACGGATCCAGCCATGTCTCCGATTAATGCATTTCCGGTTGAAGAGTTGTACACGCCTCAATTTTCGGACTCGTTTAAAAAAACACTGGTTATCGGCAAGAACCCAATCCACACGAATCTCCGGTTGAAGCAGTCGCGACCTCATCACCGAAGACAAAGAAGCCTACTAGAGCACGCCTAAAGAGGATGATTCAAAGCGAAGATGCACCCCGGCAGATTGCGTGGACAACTGAGAAAGAAATTGCGTTGGTTAAAGGTTGGGTTGTCGTTTCATAAAACAACAAGTTTGGTAACGCGAGGAAGGAACTTGGATTTTGGTGTGAGGTTTTGGAGTACATAAAGAGCAAAACAAAACAGTACGGTCGTCGAATATACAATATAGTGTGCGGGAAATGGAAGACAGTGCTCCCGGCCGTGGTTTGGTTTTGTGAAGTGTACGGTAACATCATGCGTATGTCGCGGGAGAGTAGAGCCATCGACGAAGATTAAGTTAATAGGGCACTTATTCACTATCAAGTTGAAACCGAAAACACCTTTAAATATCATCATTGTTGGGAAGTTTAAAAGATAGTCCGAAATGGAACACTCAAGAACTTCCAAAATTTGCCACAGAGTCTAAGGGAGGTAGCAAGAGACACAAGTCACCTGGTTCTAGTTCGTTCAACACATAGTCTGGGGATGCTAGTATTAATCTGAATACTAGGCGGCAACGCTGAAGATGAGGTGCAGGAAATTTGACGACCAATGGGCAGGGACAAAGCGAGAGATGCTGCAAAAAATAAAGGGTCAAAAGCGTAGGGATCGTCAAGTATGAATGACGATGCATTGGCTAGGTTGATGGTAACCGAGATCACAGATCAGGAGAAAGAAGAACGCTTAGCATTTATAGGGATCAAAAGGAGGGAGGTGGAATGTCATGAACGAGAGGTTGCAGCTCAGGGGTATCGAGCACGCCAAGAAGACATAAGGTTCTATCTCCTGCCATACGATCACTTGACCGGGGAGCAGGGGATGGCAATGGATGAAGCAAGGGCGGTGATTAAGGCTAAGTATAACTTGCAATATTAGGCTCGTTTTGTTAGCAATTCGAAGAACTTTCCGCGGGTATTTTTTTTATCTAAATGAATCGGTAGATATATGTTATATATTTAAAAAATAAAGTTTATTATATAAGAAAGTCGTAAATAGTTAAAAGTTGAGGACACGTTTTGTAAATTTTCTTTTTCTTTTCCTATTTATATTAAACTTCAACATTTTTTTAATCGTGCGTACGTCAAAAGCATTTCAATATTTGGCTCGTTTTGTTCGCAGTTCGAAGATCTTTCTGATGATATTTTTTTATCTGAATGAATAGGTAGATATGTGCTATATATTTGATAAATAAAATTTATTATATAAAAAGGTTATAAATAGTTAAAAGTAAAGAGTATGTTTTCTAAATTGTCATTTTTTTTACTTTATGCCGGCAACTTTTTTTTCCTTCTAATTTGAGCCACTTTTTGGGCCGTTGGGCCACTTTATTTCGCCATTGTAAAACTACGTCGTTTTTATCAGATTTGACATGTATATGCCTACCGTGAGTTACAATGATTCATGTGAGTTGAATGGAAACAACAGCGAGGGTACTAATGCTGCTCATCTACAAATGGAAGATAAGTCTAATCAGGAGGGCATGCCATTCTCTGTTCCTGCAGCAAAAGCTTTCCTTGCACAGAGTAGGTACACACTTCTCCGTATCATCTATTTGTATTTCTTCTAACTGGAATTGGAAAAATGGGCAGGTTGGGTGGGTCAAGTAACAGATCAAAACTGGGTTTGGTCAAAACAAGTGATCTTATTGGTTAAGTTTGGGCCAGGTTGACCCAAAAAACTTTTGGTCCAAAAAACTTTTGGGCCAGGTTGAAAATTTTGTGAATAAAATGATTTAGTTGGTTTTATGCATTTATAGTCCAAACAAGCGTGATTGCCCGCGCGATGCTGCGGGGCTTTAATTTTTTTTTTTGCTGGTTTATTTTTTCGGTCTCATGTTTAATACTTTGTTTTTTTCTTATATGAGCTTATTTGTTGGGCCTCATGTTTAAAGGTTTGTTTTTTTTGGCTATTTGGGTTTTTTTTAATATAATTTTATGAGATTTGGGTAAATATGTGTTAAGCATGATTGTTCGCCCGTTGATGCGTGGCATGATGCGAGGCGTTAACTTTTTTTATTTATTTATTTATTTTGTGCGGGTTTATTTTTCCGGCCTCACGTTTAATAGTTTGTTTTTTTATACGGGCTTATGTGTTAGGCGCCATGTCGTGGGTATTTTTGATCTGAATAAATCAGTACTTTTGTAATATTTTTTCCTATTTTGTGCCGAGCAATTTTTTATATATTAATTTATGCGGGTTTATTTTTTCGGGGTAATGTTTAATAGTTTGTTTTTTTTATATGGGCTTATGTGTTTGGTCTCATGTCACGGATATTTTTTATATGAATAAATAAGTACTTTTGTAATTTTGTCCTATTTTGTGCCGAGTAATTTTTTTTAAAGTTGCTTAGTTAAAGAAAAACCAAAAAAGAAAAAAAAATTGTCAAATGGGCCGGTTAAAGTAGATGTAAATAATCACAATATAATGTTGAGCAATAAACACTAACTTTAGACGATAAGTATAAAATTCAAAAATATTCATAACTTTGATCACTTTGTGCACCTAAATTGTTGATTATCCAACTCCACGTATACTAAAAACGTATACATCTAACATGTTCATGTGACATTTAAAATACACCAATGATTAGCATAGTAAGAGGCATTTACATTGCTTGTTGCTACAAAAAGTCCCCTGATGTAGCAAAATAATGCTTCTAAGAATTTCTCATATATTACAAATCATGTGTTCATCACTTCCCCAATAACCATTTAATATATTTGTCGTTGAACTTTGGCGGATCATTTGAAAGAGGACTAAAAAACAGAAAGAAAAAAATCAATCATAAAATGACTCGACAAGTAAATAATAATTTATAAAATAATAGGAAAACTCACTTGAATGCCTAAATCCTTTCACCGTTAACACATGCATTAATTTTTATTTGCATGACTTCAATTCTAATTTATGTTTTTAAAGTTAAAAGAATTAGAACGGATAATTAATAAAAAAATATATAGATATGATTATAATTTATATGTTTAAAAATTAAACATATGATAACCTTAAAACATGTATGCACGTATTATAGATAAATCAAGTAATAAAAATCTATCATATTTAAAACCTATATTTATCAAGGTAAAACAAAAACGAAATTCCATGTATGTGTGTGCCGTGTCATCGTTTAGGTGACATAGAGTCACTAAATCATATTTATTTACTCATAATTAGCCCTATATATAAGTTATAGATATTAAAAAAATAAACTTTCAAAAACAACACCCCTTAATACCTAATAATTTAAAATAAACCGTACATGAGTCAGAAACGTTACATAATTCTATGAAAGTTTAAATTATATAAATAACCTATGCTTTTTTTCCATTTACGATTGTAATTAAAAAAAGATTTCGCATTCATATTTATATTTATATACATACTAAAAGTCGTTCGCTCGCTCAAAAATCCAAGTCACGCCGTTTTGGCGTTCGGGCTGTCGGTTCACTTTTAGGCTGCGTTTTCTTTCAAGACACTCATTAAAGTTATGAACTTAATAAGTAATACATTTAGTTTATGATTTCCAGGTAATGTAATACTATTATAAAATACGAAACCACATATTTTGTTAAACTCAATAAGTAAAAAAGAATATATCGCTCTCACCACACCGAACGACAAATACTCATTCAAATTCCGTGATTATTAAAAAAATGCCCAGTGAACTAAAATACATGCGTTGAATACAAGTCAACCCCGCGTCCCCGCCGACACATTTCCACTCGTTTTTTTCTCATTTCCATTGAATAACAAAAGAATATGGGCTTAACTGGCCCAAGAATAAACCTAAAATGACAAGCAAATATGACGTGGGCGGATGTAACAATACAATAAGCGGACAACTGGGCTTGAGCTTGGGCTTGGGCTCAGGGGTCGCTTGGGCTTGGACTTAGGCTTGAGCTATGGCTTGGGTTTTTTATTTTTAGAAGGGGTTTTAACATAATTATTAAATTTTTTATTAGGTCCAGTTTCATAGATTGAGAAGACCGTCTTAAACTATTTTTTCACGATTATATCTAGCAAGTCTGTTACGCTTTTTAATGGTAAATTAGATCAAAACGTTGTCGAATCTAGAACTAATTTGTTAGTTAATAGAAACACCCATCATTACGATGTAGAAAAAACATGCATCAAAAGTGAACCAAACTTTAGTGATGTTGTGATACAATATAATAAAGCACTAATATTGTGAAGGAAATGATACAAATGAGGTAGATTTCACGTTTTTCTTGTTAAAACGACGAAATTTTTAAACGTTTTACATGTAAACTTAGATGCATGACAACCTAAGATTCTCTTTTCTCTAAATAATTTATATACACCTAGAGTATAGATTAATACATAGAGTGATTATAAATATACACATTTGTTGAAGAAAACGGTGCCGTTTTCTTTCCTTTTCTACAGTATGATTTTCTTGGGCTCCCACTTTGGCCTAGTTTTTTGGGCCTCAACTTTGAGCCGGCCCTTTTTTTTTTGAAAAAAAATGGTTCTCACAAAAATATGGAAGAAACAAAATGTTACAAAAGTACCAATTTATTCAGATAAAAAAATATCCGCATAAACATTTTCGATACCTAATAACTTTAAACATGAGGCTCAACACATAAACCCATATAAAAAAACACCAAACTATTAAACATGAGACCGAAAAAAAAAATGAAAAAAATAAAATAAAATTTTAACGCTCCGTAATAACGCGCGAGCCATAAACTCATATAAGGAAAAAAAAAACAAACTTAAACATGATACTGAAAAAACAAACTAGCACTATTAAACATGATACCGAAAAAATAAACACGCACAAAATACAAAAAGAAAAAGAAATAATGGCCCGCAGTAACGCGTGATTGTCATTTAAAACACACGCAATCCCATAAAATTATATTAAAAAAAACCCGTATAGGTAAAAAAATAAACCTTTAAACATGAGGTCCAACACACGAGGTCCAACACATAAGCCCATATAAGAAAAAAACAAACTATTAAACATGAGACCGAAAAAATAAACCCGCACAAAATAAAAACTAAAAAAAAAATGCCCCGCAACAACGGTGCCGTTTTCTTTCCTTTTCTACAGTATGATTTTCTTGGGCTCCCACTTTGGCCCAGTTTTTTGGGCCTCAACTTTGGGCCGGCCCTTTTTTTTTAAATGGTTCTCACAAAAATATGGAAGAAACAAAATGTTACAAAAGTACCGATTTATTCAGATAAAAAAATATCCGCATAAACATTTTCGATACCTAATAACTTTAAACATGAGGCCCAACACATAAACCCATATAAAAAAACACCAAACTATTAAACATGAGACCGAAAAAAAAAATCGGAAAAAAATAAAATAAAATTTTAACGGTTCGCAATAACGCGCGAGCCATAAACTCATATAAGGAAAAAAAAACTATTAAACATGATACTGAAAAAACAAACTCGCACTATTAAACTTGAGACCGAAAAAATAAACCCGCACAAAATACAAAAAGAAAAAAAATAATGGCCCGCAGTAACGCGTGATTGTCATTTAAAACACACGCAATCCCATAAAATTATATTAAAAAAAACCCGTATAGGTAAAAAAATAAACATTTAAACATGAGGTCCAACACACGAGGTCCAACACATAAGCCCATATAAGAAAAAAACAAACTATTAAACATGAGAACGAAAAAATAAACCCGCACAAAATAAAAACTAAAAAAAAATGTCTCGCAACAACGCGCGCGTAATCTTGCTTGTTATATAGCAAAACGCATTGTTGTCGACATTTTTTTTTGTAACTCTATAAGACATTTTCTAACTCACACTTAACCCAATAAAACACACATATAAAATCTGGATAATCTCGGCTGGTAAATTTGGCGCGAGATCTTATGGCTTAAGGTGGGGTGTGGCACTGTGGTGTGGAGTGGAGCCATTGGTCGGCGTTATAAGGCACCAGTCAGCCCTATAATTTGCCCGCACTGTGTGCTCTCAGAGTAATGGGAATGGTTGGTGCTTTGGTAGTATCCGGTGATGGAAACGGTGTGAGTCTCCGGATACCTGTGAAATTATGTGGCTTAATGTAAACTTTTTCAAAAAATTATAATTTTTTCGAAAGGCACCTTGTAAAGAAAATGTATGTTTGGTCATATTCAGTTTTTCGTAAATGTCTTTTTCGTTTTTAGTCTTAGTTCCGTCCTTGAACTAACATCTTGTGTCATAAACCTATAATACTGGTGTTAGCACATTGTCGCTCGTGTAATAGTCATTGTTAACGTTATTAGCATAACACTCAGATTCAGTGTGTGTATTTATGTGCACGTACTTGTTTTAAGTGTGTTTTAACATGTCCATTTTTTGATGTCATGTATGGGTGTAAATTGAAGATGAGTGTTATTCTTGGTTTTACGCTCACGTGACATTACTTTTCATAACACCGGTGTGACCACATGCAAAGCTATAAGGAGAGACGGACTCAAGATATTTAGGTGGGTGTTGCACAAAAATTTTTGTCAGAGTCTTGTACAATTCTTCTTTTAGCATACTACTAAAATTTGCATAATTAAGATTTTTTTTTTACTAAACTAAAGTCACGCTATAAAGAAAAGTAAGTAGCACAAATATATTATTAATTGTTGCACATACCAAAAAGTGACATTTTTCGAGAAAACTTACGTTTCGTGACTTGAAATCGGGTGTGGCTTATGCCACACCCGGCTCCCATGTAGGTCCATCGCTAGCTATAAGAATAAGGCGTGAGTGAAGAAAAAGAAGCAGCAAGAGAGTCGAAGAATGCGTCATCTCAAAGGGACAACGCCCCTCCAATCCGTAGTAAGAGCGACCAAGTCAGCAACATCTTAAGGGAACTGACAAAAATCAATGGTGACCCGTAAATTCCCAGAACCTACCTTGGTTCCAGCAAACCAGTTGGTCACGAGTCCAAAGGTGTGTCTTTTATCCTATCTTTTATGTAAAAATGTAATATCTAGCAAAGTCATATACGAGAATATACGAGGTTGGCAAGTGCACATGTTCAAAATTTTAAGGTCTTAAAAATATATACTTATATTTGGGGTATTAAAATTTACTTTCGACAAAAATGTTAACGATATATAATTGTATGCTTTAAATATTTGTTAAAGTTGAAACTAGATTGTTACAGTACTATTTTTTAAACAGTTTTGTTTCAACAATTGATATATGATTTAATAGTGACCTAACTTCAAATTTTCAGCTAATAGAACCAAATGTATAAAAACTTAAGGATTCCAAGTTGATAAAAGGACTCGAGGTGTTGGATTGATGGTTTTGGGAATGAGAATGGGCATGGGATTGATTGAGGAGTTTGATTAGATGCTATGGTTTCAAATGTTCATAAATAACATAAAAAAAAAAAAAAAAGTTTTTTTAAATAAAATACCTAAAACAAAGGTTTCCTCATACCAACCTTATATGGGGGGTATGGAATTGGATTTTCGATCCATCCATTTGTTTACTGTAACACCCCCAAACGGACTGTAACAGAAGGTACCGGGGGTGCTCCTTTCATAGCACATCGTACACGTTATAGAAGAAGAAAAAAACTTCTAAATGGAGTTTTGAAAAATTCACTATTCGATTATATTAAATACTACAGAGTTAATAAAAGTACAAGTCCAACGAGTTTAAAACATTTATAAGTATTTTAAAAGAAAATTATCAAATGATAATATGTAGAGTCTTCAAAATATGTCGTGCGACTTTCTTCCGAGACAACACCTTAAGGACCTGGGATAAACATGCTAAAAATGTCAAACAATCATGTTGAGTGCAATCATAGCATTTGATAATTAAAACTAAAAAAAACTGTAGGACTACTATGGGTTTTGTGAATAAAGTAGTTTTCACGCAAACCAAGTAATGGTTATGAAGTCAGTATAGACTCCAACGAATAGTTTAGTAGATCACAAGATTATCACGTAATAGTTTCCTATTGAACACATTCAAAAGGTCGAAGCATGTATTATTGCACTAAGCTCATACACCTGAATGTTTACATAATTGCAAATCCCAATGTGTTAGATTTGTGCCCCGAAGTTGGATGTTCTGCCAAACATCCAAGTATTACCACAAATGTTAAATGCGTCCGTTTGACATGGTATTAGTTGTTACATACCCGAACGGGGATTGTCAGTCCCAATAGATTTATTCACACCATTCGCGTTTACTTCACAAAAAGTAATTAACGGTTCTTGTATTGGGGACTTAATGGTAGAAGTGGTACTTAGGCAATAATATATCAGGAAAAACATACAGTTTAAACACTTGCGTCTGTATGTAAAAAGTAAAGTAGCATGTATCTCCCAGAAGGAGTTTGTAAAACATTTAAATGAGTAAAAGAGGGTCTATGTGTTAGGTTTAGTCTTTATTTTAGCAAAAGTCCAGGGTAGTCGAGTGTTAATTTATTCTTTTCATTTCTGTAAGGGTCGTGGGTTTGTTTGTCCCAAGCCTAACCCATGTGTTTCACCACCGACTTAGGGCATATTAGAGTCGGTGTTTTCTTCCCCCTCATCTCTATAAAAGGAGGTGAGTGGGAGAGGTCTAGTACGTCATTCTTTCAAGCTCATTCGATATTAATAAACACTAATCGTTTGGGTAATACCTTGTGTTCTTTTCTGTCGATTATAAGTTGTGCAAGTGTGTCGGGTTCTTTACAGGTTCGGGTTTCGCAAGCTAACATCTGGGTTGTAGGCTGATTAAATCTTACAAGTGGTATCAAGAGCTTTGGTTCAAAGATCTTTCGGAAGTTAGGGCGAACTTTTGAAGGTTTTGTTGATCGAGTTTTCGTTGAAGAACGAGAAACGGTTTCTGTTGCGGGTTTCCAACGATCGACAACGAGAAGGGTTACTGGTTTTGTTCGATAAATCAGTAGCATATTAGCAGCAAGGTTATCGATTGAAAAGGGTTTGTTGTTTTTTAATTATTGAAGATCGACAAGGTTCTGGTGTCTACCGTTGTTTTCTATAATCGAAGATACAGGAAGAAGAAGAAGAAGAAGATAGGGGTCTTGGCTGCTATCTCTCAACTACATAGGGTTTTTTCTTTAAGATAATATTGGGCCAACTAATAAGTTAATATATTGGGTCAATACTTTAAGATTGGGTTATTATTTTTTTTTATAAAACAAAAGGTTATTGTTTTGTAGTGTTTACACAAGGGACTTTGTTGTTTTGTGATTGTGAGGGTTTATCACAAGGTTTAGCAAATCAATGAAGCGGTAAAGAATGACGGGAGCTAAGTTCGATATCGAGAAATTCGATAGAACTGGTGATTTCGGGTTATGGCGGACCAAGATGCATGCTTTATTAATCCAACATGGATGTGAAGCAGCTCTAGAGATTGTACCCACGGATATGGAAGCTCAAATGAAAGTTGAGCTGAACAAGAAAGCTCACAGTGCCGTGATTTTGTGTTTAGGTAACAAGGTTCCAAGAGAGGTTACCGGGGAGACGAATGCAGCGGGGGTTTGGTCAAAGCTCGAGACTTTGTATATGACAAAGTCATTGGCCAACAAGTTGTACCTAAAGAAGTTGTATACATTCTACTTGCCGGTTGGACGAAAGATTTCCAAGCATATAGATGAGTTCAACAAAATCGTTCTTGATTTAGCAAATATTGAGGTAAAATTAGAGGATGAAGATCTTGCTTTATTATTACTCACTTCTTTACCAGCATCATACGAACACTTTGTGGATACCTTGCTTTATGGACGGGAAGAATTTATTTTTGAGGACGTGATGGCCACACTAAATTCAAAGGAAATCAAAGAAAGGTATAAGGCAAAAAGGGATGATGGTGAAGGGTTATATGTGAGTGGAAGAACTGGTCGTAGGGATTCACGTCAGTCAAGGGGAAAGTCAAGATCAAAGTCTCGAGGTGGAAGACTCAAGTGCTATCTTTTCCATTTTAAGGATCACTTGAAGAGAAACTATCCGAAGAATAATCGCAAGAAGTCAACAGGTTAAGTCAAGAAAGATGAGCAACCTAGCTCTAGTGGTTCGACTTATGACGGTTATGAGGTGATGATGGTGATGAGTGCACAGGCTCTGCTAGATTGGATTATGGATTCAAGATATTCATACCACATGACACCCAGGTTATATATACTTTTTGATTTTCTAGAATGCGATGGGGGCAGTGTATAGTTGGGTGACAACATGGAGTGTAAGACAAGAGGTATTGGCAAGGTGAGGATACAACTAAGAGATGGGTCAAGTTTTATGTTACACAATTTTAGGTATATTCCTGAATTGAAAAGAAACTTGATATCGCTGGGAACTCTTGAAAAAGAGGGATTTACCGTAAAGTTGCAGTCGGGAAAAGTCAAGGTGATTAATGGTTCCAGGGTTGTTTTATCTGTAATACGAAGGGATAATTACGTATACTCTTTGGATGGTCATGCAATGGCAGGTGAGCTTAATGCTAATGTTGAAGAAAAGGACAGTCTTGTGTAGGTTTGGCACAAAAGACTGGGACATGTCAGCGAGGCAGGACTATGGGTGCTAGAAAAGCAGGGGCTGTTTGGCAAGAAAAGTCTAGGTAAGCTCGATTTTTGTGAGAATTGTGTTCTAGGAAAGTCACATTGAGTCAGTTTCGGTATAGGAAGGCATACTACTCAGGGAGTGATAGACTATGTTTATTCAGACTTATGGGGTCCGTCTCAGGTGGAATCATTGGGAGGTAAGAGGTATTTCTTATCTATTGTTGATGATTATTCTAGGAGGGTATGGGTTTATATCATCAGGTTCAAACACGAAGCATTTGGAAAGTTCAAAGAGTGGAAGCAGTTAGTAGAGAATCAGATTGGGATGACGGTTAAGAAGCTGAGGACAAATAATGGTCTTGAGTTCTGTAACCAGAAGTTTGAGCAACTATGCATTGAGAGTGGGATTGCTAGACATCTGACAGTTGTCGGAACGCCGCAGCAGAATGGACTAGCAAAACATATGAACAGAACTCTCATGGATAAGGTACGCCGTTTATTGATTCAGTCTGGATTGCCCAAGACCTTCTGGGCGGAAGCGACATGTACGGCCACATATCTTATTAATAGGTCACCATTGACGGCGATTGAGAAAAAGACACCTATGGAGATATGGTTGGGACATCCAAGTTGTTGGATCCAGTAATCACTTCATAACATATATCATACACGAATCCACCTAGAAATTAGAGAGAGAGTTGATCTTTTAGAGAGAGAATTGAGAGAGAATGAGAGAAAATAGGAAAAGGAACAACTATTTTAGAATGATCAACTAACTTTTCCAAAGAGGAAAAGTTACTTATATACCCCGACACATTAAAGTAACGTGCATGATATTTAACTAGGACTCGGGCTTGGGTTTTTGCTTGGGATTAAACCCGAAACATATACAATATTAGATTAACTATCGAGCCCGATTCCCGATATTATCCTATTACAACGTTAACTAATTGAATGACCGAGACTTAAATACATAATGGACGAACTTCATGTTCGACTCAATATTTTGAGGCTAACAATCTCCCCCGAAGTGAGTTCATTGATGACACTCCTTTATGAGATCAATGAGATTGCTTTTGTCGTTAAGCTCATGTGGTCTTGGTCTTTCTCTTTGTTCTTTGTTGTAAGCTTGTTCCTTCATGCTTTGTGATCTTGACTTTGAGCCTTTGTCATTGTCTTTATCGTCTATGCCATCTTGCGATCTTATGTCTTTTACCAACATTCTCATACTATGCCTCATCTTGAAAGCTTCAGATCAGAGTTTGCGGAAGTCTTTGTCTTTAAATCTTGAGCTTTCATGATTGTTTGTCTTTGTAGAATGAGCATGAATATGTGGTAATGAATCGACTTTGGTTGATTGGGATACTGTCACCACCGTTTTAACCTGCAGGTTTACGTTAGTGATAATCGAGAAAATTGATTTTGAAAATCAATCGACGTATTACTTGTAAAAGCGTTTTTTGTAACACATCGGGAGTTTTAAGCTTTTATCAAAATTCATCAACCGTCAATTCATTTTCTGGACCAAATCGATATCCAGTTGTCACAAGTTTGATTCATATAGAATCTCGCAAGTCACCTACCGAGAGCTTGTTTGAGGTTGACTCAAGCAGGATTTCCATCTTCATTGTGACTACTACTTATAGTATCACTCTGATGTTCTTGCAAATATCACAAGGATAATGCTTAGGACTCATGATAACAGCTTTGTAACCTGATGATGTATCAACAAGTGTTTTGAAATGAATGTGTCCTAAACGAGATTTTGATTGATCTCTTGGCTCTAGACTCATAGTGCATTTTGTGTTTTAGTACTCGAGCTGGAGCAGATGCACCTAATCAATATCAACGAAACTACTGAGTGGAGAAAGTTCAATAGAAGTCGTGTGTATCTCCGTGACAAATGAGACAAGTTTCTTTTGAGAGAAACTTGAATGGCTGGGAAGGGTTGTGCATTGCATCACAGGGTCCATGTTGTCATTTTTCAATGTCAGCAATCACTTGTAATTCTGACAGCATATGTATTGACCCGGTATTTCAGCCTTAAGTTTTTTATTTTTATTGTGTGGAGGGCTTCTTCTTTACACCCTTTTATCCATACATTTCTTTTATCACATTCAATGCTTACCAGGACGTTCCCATAACTAACACCTAGTTTTGATGTTCTAGTGTTAGATCAATCTTAGCGCATATTCCCATATACATACAATCTCCAATCATACCTAAAGGACTGCTATTTCTACCTTTGGATTATCCTTGGGTAGATCCTCCGGTTTCCTGGTTTGGATTCATAGGAATGATTTCCTAACCTAACCACCTATTACTTTCATAATCGTTCGTAAAATTAAGATGTTGTTGGGTATAAGATCGAACCATAAAACCTTTTCTTAATGTTCAGCACATCACCCAGATAAGGCAACATATTCAGCCTTTGTACTCAATATGGCAGTGCACTTTTGCTTCTTTGATGACTAGCTAATAACTTTGTCACCTAAGAATTGAGCCCTTCCCGATGTACTACGTCTAGTGTCCTGACACCCCACGTGGTCTGCATTTGCATATGCTGTTAAAGACATACTGGTATCCTTTGAGTACCAGAGACCCATGTTAATGGTTCCTTTAAGGTATCGAAAGATCCGTTTTCCCCTTGTAAGTGCTTTTTGGTAGGCTTTGCCTGATACCGAGCACATAAGCAGACTGGATGGATAAGGTCAGGTCTACTAGATGTAAGATACATAAGGGATCCAATCATGCCACGGTAAAGTGTATCATCAACTTGTTTCCCTTGTAGATCTTCATCCAGTTTACTTTTTTCTACCAAGGGTGTGTCGAAAGAATTATTAGTTAACATACCATCTTTTTTAACAATTTCAGAAGCATATTTAGATTGGTTTATAAAGATGCCTCTGGGACTTTAGGAAATTTGCAATCCTAAAAAGAATGACACTTACCCCATCATTGACATCTTGAACTTAGTGGTCATCTGATTAGTAAACTCATTACACATGGCAGTATTAGTGGATGCAAATATTATATCATCAACATAAATTTGTACCAGTAATAAGTCATTCCCAGCTTGCCGTGTGAAGAGTGTTGGATCAACTGCACCTTTGGAGAAATGTTGTGAGATTAGGAATCTTGACAGCATGTCGTACCATGCACGTGGTGCTTGTTTGAGACCGTAGAGAGCCTAAGCTTGTACATATGCGATGGGTTGTCCTGATCAACGAATCCTTCTAGTTGAGAAACGTAGACCTCTTCTTTGAGCTCGCCATTCAAGAAAGCCATTTTGACATCCATTTGGTAGATCATCATATTCTTATGAGCAGCATTAGCTATGAAGATACGGATGGCCTCTATTCTAGCAACCGATGCAAATGATTCCTCAAAATTGATTCCCTCTTCTTTCCTGAATCCTTGAGAAACTAATCTAACCTTGTTCTTTTGTACCCCGCCAAATTCATCTGTCTTGACCTTATAAATCTATTTAAGTTTGATCAATAACACTTTATTTGGACACGGCACCAATTCCCAAACTTATAGCCTTTGAATTTCTTATTGTATTGCATTGATCCATGACGGTTCGGTCATTGCTTGTTTGAAGTTATTTGGTTCTATCAAAGTTAGGAAGGCATCAAAATAACACCACATGGCGTCAGTTTGGAGTTGCTTTCTCGTAGAGACAGAGCGAGAAGGATCGCCGATCACGTTTGCTATAGGATGATCCTTAGTCCATTTACCAAGGTGTTCAAATAGAGTGTGGGTTTGTCTCATATTCGATAATGATCCTTGAAGAGTCGAGTCTTCATGAAGAGATTCATGAAGTAGATCATCACAAAAAATTAGTGTTTTTGGTGATTGTTCAAAACCTTGAGAAATGTTTGTAGAATGTTCTTGTTCTTGTGTTGATGGAATACTTGTTGATGGAGCATCCTGGTCAATAGAAGTTGACACAGGAGAATCGGCTAAAACCACAACTCTCGGAGCAGCCGCTTCTTGAACTAGAGAAACAACAATTGATGGAGGAGTGAAGTATTCATCGAACATAGGTTGAAACAAGCGATCCCAATCATCTCTTGGTGGTGGAATACAAGGTTGTTGAGGAATAGGGTTTGGAACGAGTCCTGAACTGGATGTTGCAGGAGTCATAGAATGAAGCCCGGGTCCTGAACTAAATTGTTCAGAAGCCATAGCTGTCAGCTCATCGAATGTCACATGAATTGTTTCTATAATTTTCCAGGTTCTTTTGTTGTAGATTCTGAACGCTTTCTTTGCGGGCGCGTAACCAACGAAAATACCAATGTCAGCTTTTGCATCTAATTTACCCAGGTCGTCATTGTCATTGGTAGGATAACAGAGCTGCACAGAGATATGAAAGATGATAAATCCGGGTTTTTATTCTTGTAAGCTCATATTGGGGGGGAGGTTTTTTTTGTGTATCAGGAGGCGGATTTAAAGAATGGTTTTGGGTGGGAACCGGACGATTGTGTGTTGATTGCTTCGCCCATTAAAATAATAGAGCTTTAGTAACTATGACATTGTTTATGAGCGGGCTTTTTATAAGAGTTCAGTTTCTCCTTTCGACAACACAGTTCTGGTGAGGAGTGCGAGCAACAAATGTTTGATGCGAGATACCAACATTTTCATAAAATTCACGAAGTGTCTGATTGACAAATTCAGTTCCATTATCTGTTCGAACATTACGGACAGTGGCATTCAAACAAACTTGAATATTTTTGATGCATTTAATGATGGCATCAGGAGCCTCATCTTTTGACCTCAAAAATCTGACCCAAGTAAATCTTGAGTAATCATCGATAATCACTAAGATATACCTTTTCCCGTTAACACTCACCACACCCATCGGGCCACACAAATCCATATGCAAAAGATATAGTTTCTCCTGGTTAGTGTCTTTAGCTTTGGGTTGATGAGAGGATTTCTTGCTTTTTCCTAATGCACATGCGGAACACAGATGATCTTTCTGAAATTTAAGCCTTAGAATGCCTTGTGCAAGACCGTCTTTAGCTAGCTTGTTAAGAGTACCGAAGTTGATCGTATGTTAACCGACGATGCCATAACCAGCTTTTAGTCTTTGACGCTTTGGATAAAAGACAGATCAGAGATGTTTTAAGCATGTCATCAAGAGAAATTATGTACAAATTTATGTTTAGAGGTCCTGAAAGTAGATCAACACCTTCTAAATTACGAATAGCAAAGTGTTTTTCTGAAATACGACTTGTAAGATCCGCGTCGCAAAAATTGAACACCAGAAAAAAGTTATGTTCAAGCCCCTCAACGTAGTATACTCTTGAAATAGTAACATTTCCCAGCTGATAGTCACCATACCTCATAATCCTTGCAATATTGTCATTCCCGAATCTAATTCTACCCAGAAATTTACTAACAAAGTTCATGGGCTGAGAGCGGTTCCCTGTCATATGTTTCGAACATCCAGAGTCCAGATACCAGAGAACAATCTGGAAAACCTGTCATGACAAGAGAAGAAGAAGATATAATATCTGTAGCATTGGATCCCCAAGTATGATTGGGTTCCGAGTGGTTAGCATTATTAGATTCTACAATCTTAGCCTTTTTACTCGAACCTATATTTTTAACATTTTTGGGTTTCCTGTTGTAGACTTTAAGCTTTGGTTTTTGTGTTTCAACTGAGTGGGAAGTGGTTTTCTTAGGAGGCACTACGTTAGTTGAAGTGATCCTAGTTAAAGGGCATGAATTACCAACTATAGTGAAAGTTCTGTCTATTGGTTTCCACTTAAATCCTACTTCAGTGAATACTTGACCCGTAAGTTTCCAAATATTTTGTTTTTTATGTTTCTTAGCAGATTCAGCACGGTATTCTATTTTTCACAAATAAAGAAGACACATATCATGAACACTCCACAAACAATAGATTTTTTATCAAGAGTAGACAATAGGTTCAGAATTCGCATTTAACAGTGAATGCTTAACATCAACATCATGAATAGGTTCAACAACACTATTCTTTTTATTAACTTTCCTAGGTTGGGCTTCTACTTTATTCTTCATGTTCCTACTTGGTGTTCGCGAGATCCTATCATTCTTTTTATTGCCTGTAGGCTTTGATCCGTAATTACTAGTAGAACACTTCAATCCTGTAGGAGACAACACAGGTGTGTTAGAATCTGATGTTGTAGATGACTCTACCTGTTTAATGTTGCTTGAGGATGTGACTGAGATCAGACAAAACCTAACTTTTAGTGACCTTTTTTTGGGTGTGACAACAACCTTTTTAGCACTAAGATTAATCGCATTAGGGCATGTATCTTGAACATATACAAGTAACTCCTGAATTCGTTGGGCATGCTTACAGGCAAAGTCTAACTCTTTATCTAAAGGTTGTTTTGCTTTAGCTTGTTTGACTATTTCCCGAAGAATATCAGCTTGTTCCTGAGTGTACTTAAGGTAATCTATGTGAGCTTCCCTATTTTGCAATAACCTAGGAGCCAAAGGTTCTAAGTCTAGCTTGAACATTCCTGGAACAATAGTGAAGGCAAATGATGTTTGTGCAGTAATATCAACAATTTCTTTTCCTTTAACTTTTTGTAATCCATTTTTCAATGATGTATCTACAAAAAACCTTATCTTGAATTTAGCTTTTTATATACCTCATTTTCAGCAGATTTTAAGTTAAGTTTATCCATTAAAGAGTCAGTCTGTTCTTTAGTATGAACACGTGTCTTTTTGATTGAGTCAAACTTATCTTTAAAAACCTGTTTCACATGATTAATTTCTTTACAAAGACGCTCGTTTTTCGAAAGCAATTTTGCCACACTATTTTCCAGTTTCCCTCACATTTTGGTCTCAATTTCACAATAATCATAATTGACATTCTCTTCTTTGGACTTTTCTCTCATTGATTTTATAATTTCCTTCAACTTACAAATGATAGTGTCTTTGTCTTGTAGCTGAGCTTTCAAATCATTATTTTCAAAAATATTCTGGAATTTCAAGAGCATTTTGATTATTACAAGATTTATCTTTTTGAAAAAATTTTCTTGATTAAGGTTGTATTGAACAATTCAGCGAATACAATGTTTTTCAGGTTTTGAGTTACTTTAAAAAGCATATTTATGCATTTTGTGATTTTAAAGCTCAGCACAATATTGAAACAATTATCACAGATTCATTTCGCTTTCTTCCTATATGCACAGATTCATCAATCAAAGACATATAATTCATCACAGTTAAAAGAACACCTTGAGACATGATTTGTTGTAAGAGTCGATCATTTTCCAATAGTAGTTCTTTCTTAGCAATTTCCAAGCATTGTTTGTCCACTGAAGATTGTTGAAAGCAGAATCACTATGGTTTCCTTCCCATCCTCCCACACTTCCAAATTCACCTTTTCCCAATCCCCTTTTTCACAATCTCCACGATCTCCAATAATCACAAAAACTTATGTACTTCCATTATTTCATTTAGAAGATCTTATTCAAACACATTGAAGATGTCTTTTAAGTTTTAGAAAATGGGAATAAATTTCATTGTTAAAAATAGCTGTATTATGTTTAAACCTCTATTCACCTTCTATACGAGCATCAGGTGTAGTCCTTATCTTCACCACGTTGTCAAATCTGGCAAGGTGAAATTTAAGCTTTTAAGTCTTTCATTCACCAAGCTTACCTTAGGAAGTTCCTTAGGAGCTTCTATTTTGACAGGCGATGCAATAGAAGGTTTACTAGTAGGATTTAAACATACGCAACCAGAAAGCTTGTTCAGTCGACAATTCTTGTTGTGGAGTAAAATGTTTCCTAAAATCATCAGATAGTCTATTTAATTTTTCATAATTAATAGGTTTATGAGAAATATTTTGTTTAATGGCCTCTAGATCCTTTGCTTTTTCAAACATTTTTTGACTCGACTTCTTTCTTCCACTAATCAATGTTTCCTATCTCATCAATCACCTAAAAATAGCAACTAGGTTTAGCAAACATCATAATACATCATACAGGTTGGTTTAATCCGGTTGGAGCTTTTCTTGGGATAAAAACGGATTTTGATAACCTAGAGCTTGTTTGTGTATGATTATTATCATAAAAAACATTGGAGGCTTTGGTAGCCATGTGCACTTTTTGAGCAGATTTGTCGACTTTAAAAAAACTTAATATTATCAAGTTCCTTTATCTTCTTTTCCAATCAATTTCATTTCCATATATTTATTTTCTTTTTCTTTGGATTCATTTTTGAAAACAGTGAATGTTTGGAATAACATTCCTTTTCTTATTTGTTTAGAAAGATTTTGCTCAAGTGAGTCAACTTGTTTTTCAGTGCAAGCTTTCTTTTAATCATATCAGCTATTTGCGAATCAATCATTTTTCTACTCGACTGCTTAAATTCTATATTAAGTCGTTGTTTAAAAGTTTTTGAACACGTTCTTTATATCTCTCTAGCTTAGCGGTTACTGATTCATTATTCTGTTCTTTATTTGCCTTTTCCTAATTATTTACATGATTAATCATTTGTTCCGACATTTGTTCTATCACAGATAAGATCATTGAATCTTGTTGTGCCTGCAAATTAGTATCTTGAACATTTGCTTGTTGTGTTTCGTGCAAATATTGAGAGTACAGAATGATATTGCTATCACTATGTATCTCATTATCTGTAAAATCCACAATTGGTATTTGTTCAAAATCCTGCATTACATGTACACTTTGATTTTCCATATCATTAAGATAGGTTTCAAAATGAGGTACCTCTGAGATAATGTCAGAACCATAGTTGGAAATATTAGCCATGAGAACCGCTTTTGCATTCAAGATATCATCACAGTCAGAATCATAAGTATCAAGATCCTCAGTCTGAAAAGCAGCATTGTTTGGAATGATTGTCTAAACAGCTTGACCGTCTAGAACCCCTAGATCTGCAAGAAATGCGAGTTGCTCTTCATCCAAAATTTGTCCAGCTTCCTGAGCTTCAGCTAACATTGCTTTATCCTTATACCATGTTGCATTCCTTGGTTTCTTAGGCTGAGTGCATTGCCTAGCCATATGTCCTTCACCTTGACAGTTGTAGCATTTAACAACCCTTGCATGTCCACCTACATTGTTTCCCCCAGAACTAGTAGCATTACTCTTATAACCAGTACCAGAATACTTTGACCTTGTCTCCCCTGAACTTGTTGCACTGTAACCCTGCCATCTTGAATAGTGAGTTGGTTTCTTGGATTCGATGAAGTTCTAAGTTGATTATTAGTTGAGGATTAGAAAAGCCATTGCCTTGTTGAGACAAGCAATTATATCATCTCCTAGAGAGAATACAGGAACAACAAAACCTGAGTCCACAAGAGGTGACTCAGTCATAGGTTGTGTCGTAACTTGAGGTGATTGATAAGAAATATGTGGAACATATGAGGTTTGATGATTCATTTGAGACTAATATGGATATGTTGGGGGAACAGATGAATGATTAAATTGAGGTTGTGATAGATAAGTAGATGAGTAATGTTGAGTGGGATGAATTGATCCATATTGAGATGGTGGAAACTATTGTTGAAGCTGAGGATTGTTGTATGAAGACTGATAAGTGTTGAGGTAAGGTGGTGTCATTTGCTGATTTACAACAAATGCAAGTGGATCTTGATTGCGTTTACGCAAAAGACGGACTTCATTTGCATGGAGTTCGTGTTGTTCAAGATATGCATGAGGCTGATCAAAGTTGGTAGTATGAAAATCTTTTACAAGCTTGACATCAGTTACAAACTTACTCTACTCAGATGGAAGACTGTTTAAGAACTTTGTATTAACTTAAAACTGCTCCATTTTCATGTTGTAAATGTTCATGTCATTAATCAGCTGAGTAAATCTCAAGTAATACTTATGAAGTGATTCCCCCTTGATGTGAGTAAACTTATCAAATGCATCATACAGTTTACACTCTCTTTCTTGCTTAGTCAAAGAGGTACCTTGCATTAGTAATTAAACTCTCTCCCATAAATCTTTGGCAACTCTGTGATGATTCACAAGTGAATAGACTTGAAGAATGATATTGGTTGCTTTTATATCACAACCAGCTTAGATTTTCTCAGCAGCAGACAATTTAAAATCAAGATTTGTACTTTCTAAGACTATTTGAATACCAAATTTGAACAAAGATGATATTTTTCTTGATTCTAAGCTTATACACCTATATCCTAAAGATACTAGATCAGATTTACCAAGGTAAATTGTAGGATCCCAATAACACTTTCACTTCATATAACACACGAATTTAGATCAAGAAAGAGAGTGTGAAGTTTTCTAGACGAGAGCAACAAAGAGAGAGGTTAGAGAGAAAGAAAGAAAGTGAGATAAAAGGAATTATTAGAAAATGAAAATCAACCACTAACTTTTCTCGGTGGAAAAGTCTACTTATATACCCCGACAAATAAGTGGACGTTCAAGATATTTTGACTTGGACCCGGGCTCGGAGTATGCTTGGGGTAAACCCGAAACATATACATATTAGATTAACTATCGAGCCTGCTTCCTGATACATTTCCTATACATCGTTAACTAATTGATTGGACCGAGACTTAAAATTCATAATTGAACGAACTTCTGGGTTTTCCATCAATATTTTGAGGCTAACAATCTCCCCCGAAGTGAGTTCATTGATGACACTCCTTCATGAGATTAATGAGATTGCTTTTGTCGTTAAGCTCATGTGGTCTTGGTCTTTCTCTTTGTTATTTGTTGTAGGCTTGTTCCTTCATGCTTTGCGATCTTGACTTTGAGCCTTTGACATCATCTTTTGACTTTGTCTTTTAGTTCGAGATCTTTAAATCTTATTCCTTGCTTATTTTGTCATCTTTGGCCATCTTGCGATCTTGTGTCTTTGACCAACATTAATCATACTACTGCCTCATCTTGAAAGCTTCCAATCAGATGTTATGCGGAAGGTCTTTGTCTTTACAATGTTTGAGCTTTCATGATTAGATTGTCCTTTGTTAGAATGAGCATGAACATGTGGTAATGAATCAACTTTGGTTGATTGGGATACTGTCACTACTGTTTTAACCTGCAGGTTTACGTTAGTGATAATCAAGAAAATTGATTTGAAAATCAATCAACATGTTACTTGTAAAAGCATTTTTTGTAACACATCGGAGTTTTACTATTTTATCATATTCCTCAACGTCAATCATTTACTGGACAAAAATTGGATATCCAAGTTGTCACAAGTTTGATTCATATGGGAATTCTCACAAGTCTCTCAAGAGCTTGTTTGATGCTGACTCAAGCAGGATTTCCATCTTCATTGTGAATACTTATAGTATCACTCGGATGTTCTGGCAAATATCACAAGGATATTGCGTAGGACTCTTGTTAACAGCTTGTGAACTTGATGATGTTCAACAAGTGTTTGAAATGGAATGTGTCCTAATGAGATTTAGATTAATCTCTGGGCTCTAGACTCGATTAGTGCATTTTGGTTTTAGTACTCGGAGGCTGGAGCAGATTGCCACCTATTCAATATCAACGATCTCGGAATGAGATGTCAATAGATAACGTGTGTATCTCCGTGACAAATGAGACAAGTTTCTGTTGAGAGAAACCCGAATGGCTGGGAAGGGTTGTACATTGCATCACTGGGTCCATGATGTCATTTTCAATGTCAGCAATCAACTTGTGATTCTGACAGCATATGTATTGACCCAATTTCTGCCTTAAGTTGTGTGGAGGGCTTCTTTGTTTACACCCTTTATCCATACATTTCTTTTTCATTCTTCAACGCCTTTAATGCTTACCAAGACGTCATTATGAGCACCTTGTTGTGATTGTTCCAGTGTTAACTCAATCTTAGTCGGCATTATTCCCATATACATTCATCTCCAATCATACCTAAGGACTGCTATTTCTAACTTTGGATTATCCTTGGGTAGATCCTCCGGTTCTGGTTGGATCATAGGATTGATTCCTAACCTAACCACCTTATGACTTCAGAATCGTTGTAAAATTAAGATGTTGTTGGGTATAAGATCAAACCATAAAACCTTTTCTTACTGTTCAGCACATTGAGTCGATTAGATCATATTTTAATTACATTTTCTCCCCTTATTTTAAATAATAAACACTTAGTTTTTGAAATACCTTGTGATTAAAATATGTCTTGAAAATTCCGTGGGAGAAAATATTATCAGCATGAATGGTTTAGAACATTTTGATAATGTTTTGAATACATAAGAGTTGTCGTTGTTGATGTATCCAAGAACATTAAAACTTTGTTTTTTGAAAAACTCCCCCTCAAAAATAGGACCAATTGAAAAATTGTTGTCTTTTGAAAACATTGTGAGGGTTGGAGTGTTGAACACACAATTTTGAAAGATTATGAATTATCATCGAGAAATTCTTGATAAAATCATGTTTAACTTTTTGAAAAACCAAATATTATAGGGGATTCTCTTTTCTACGGTAAGGGGTAGCGCACTGAACGTACCACTCTCCCTTTTTCTTGAGCTTAAAACATTGAATGTCTTGTAAGAACAGCTCAAGACGCACGAAACATAATTTTTCGTTGTGAGGTAAAGTTATAAACCTCTCTTTATATGAGTCGGGTTATGTACTGATATTTGCACTATAAGCCATTTAGAGAAAAATTAGAAATGACTATGTTTTGAAAAATATTTGCAAAACTCTCGCTCGTACTTCATTCTTACACACCCGTGTCATATGTTAATCGACTTTTTAAGCACGTAAATGTTCTCGATTCTAAGAAGAATGGCGGAAGAATCTTTTTGGAAATTTTTTGTTTATCTGATTTTGTATTTTCTTTTTGAAAATTTTCTATTTTTCATATTTTGTATTTATATATATTTACCTGTTGTCCTCAACATTGCTATGTGATGGTGGAATAGTATTTACAATCTTGTGTGATGTAGCTGTCTAGTATTGCTTAAGGAACAACTTTTGGGAACCAGCCTTTGAATTGATCTTGTTCATTGCTGTGGTCTTGAATTCGAGTTTCTGAAACGGTTTCTGATCAGAAGTCATTTAGATGAAGAACGAGGCCTGAATCTGATGTGGGGGGGCCCGTCCCCCCCCCCCCCCCCCCCCCCCCCCCCCCCCCCCCCCCCCCCCCCCCCACCCCGGGGGGGGGGTGGGGGGGGGGGGGGGGTGTGGGGGGAACAGACGTCATTAGTGAGGAACGGGGCCTGAAGTGTTATTTTCAGCAGATTGCCATCTGATGCCTAACTATCTTTTGTAAAACCATTCTGGCATTGGTTTCTTAGATATCAACATTTTCAGCAACCACACTCTGAGAATTTCCTACTTTGCATTGTATAGTGCATATGCATTTAAGTCAATTCTTTGTTGCTTTTGACCATTTGATTGTGTTACTTGACTTAAACCCAGGGTTTGTTTGCATGATGAATATAAAAGGATTATCTACTATTGAACCATGCGTGGGTTCACTGTCAACCTTGCCCGTGACGAGTTTGAAATAACTTTCCTGTGGGAACCCACCTAAGACGAACATTACTAAAGATTCTACCCGTTGGTTTCCATTTAAGACTAGGTCTAGAAGGTGTCGTTTGTGTCCATTTGTATTCTGATGGACATTTCTTTTCTATCTACCATTTCCATGCCTTATTTGTATTCAAATACAACTCCTTAAAGTAACTCTTGGGTTTCTGAATAGTGGTATCTGATGCAACTGTTTTCTAACAGATTTGTTCATTTTTCTCTTTGGTTTACTAGCACTAATAAGCATGACTTTAGGCTTCTTAGTTCTAGCATTCACGTCATTCAAGTATTTAGAAACACAAGCATCATGATTAGAATTAAACACACATTTTCCACATTCAGCACAAATAACATTCACATTCAAAGTTCTGGAATCTGAACTGTCATTGTACGCAGTTACATATTTTGTTTTCTTAGAAATACTAGAAATCCTATGGTGGTCTTCTACTTCCTTCTTTGTAAACTTTACTTGACTATTGTTTGGCACGACCTTATCTTTAACTTGATACCTCTTAAGCGGTGGTCTGCTAACACTAGTAGAGTGATTTACTCCTATAGATGTAGACACGTGAGGATTAGTATTCCTAGAAGCATGAGGTAACTGAGGTTCTCTGTTTTTTGTTGTGCTAGTGGCAATTCTATACATTCATGGTGTAAGCGTATTCGTGTGTATTTCCGCTTGTTTTCTATTCCGAGGCAAATTCTGTTGAGTGACTTGTTTAGATGAACCATCCAACACATTAGTTTTATTAACCGACTGTTTCGTTTGAAAACTTCTCATTTCAGGAGAATTTGAAAAAGGAGTCGGTTTTCCTAAAACTGATGGTTTTGGAATCCGTTGAGCATTTGGTTGTCTAACAACAGATGGTTTATCAACCTGAGTTTCCACAGACTTTCCTTTGCATTTCTCAATGAGTTTCTTTAACTCACTTATTGCTTATGTTTTGTTTGATTTGCGCTTTCAAATCCTGTATTTCATGATATTGTCACGTTCTTTTCGAAATACATTTTAATTTCATTTTCTTTGCAACTGAGTGTTTTTTTCATTTGTTCTTTACATTGTTGTAAGCATGTTTAAGGAATATTGAGTGTTTTTCAAGTTTAGAAAACTTTTAACAAATTATTATGAACTTCTTGTTTACTGATTCAGTTTGTTTCGAAAAGCTTTTGTGCTTGAAATTCACATTCTTTTACTTGGGAAAGATATAGCTTGTAAATCCAGTTGAGCAATTTAAATCAGACAGAGAATGCAAAATATGAACATTATGACATCTTTATACACACATCTCTTCGAGAAGTTAGATCATATAGTTGAAAATTCAGCCTTTTCTGACTCGATGTTCGTCATCTCTTTTTCAAGGATTCAACGTACTCAAAGTATTCATGATTTCATGTTTTAGTTATGAACAAAAAATAATGTCATTTATAGTTGTGATTGAAAGAGGCATATATTGATTTTATTCAAAACTTCATATCTATGAGCCAGTTGGGTTATGAAAGAACTCCTAGTATGATTAGACCAGCTTTGTTCACATATCGTTCTAAAATGATTATAGTTGTTGTCCATTTCGGTGTAAGCTTGTCTACTTTTACTATGGATTTTGATTACAGGAGAAAGGCCAACATTTTTAGCTAATGTGTGGCTTTGTCTTAATACAACGTTTTTTCTCCGCATTGTCTTCCTAATTTTTAGCGTATCGTTCCAACTGATAAGCTTGGTTTTGGATGGTTGGTTTGAATATTTTCATAAAGACTATTTTGATTATGTGTAGTCATTTTGGTTTTACTGTGCTTTATTCAATTTTGCTCTACTCTCCTTTTCAAAAGTCTATGTCTCTTCCCATTGGGGCAAAAATCTGTTTGCATGATCAGAAGTATCATATGGGTTCTTATGCAAATATGGGTTTTCAGATTGGAGCTATCTTGCAGGTATTCGATTTAGCAAGGGTTGATCATACCATTATATGTTGCTGATTTTGGGGATGCTAACATATGGTGGGTTTGATTGAGTGATTGCTTTTAAAAAGAATGTCATTCATAAACTTTTTTGTTTGTCATTTCATTCATTTTGTTCAATATCTCTTCCTTCCTTAACCTTTAAAATCCGAAATGACCTTATTGTTCTCTTTGAGTTGGCCTTTCAAAATTGTGACTTAGTAAGAAGACTCGTTTTGGACTAACTCATCGTGTTTGTTTTTGATGAGAACTGAAAATTTTCATTGGCTTTTGGTTTTTAAACCTTCTGTACTTCCAATGTCTCTTTTTAGAGCTTAATAGTTCCTAGAGTTTCATTTCTCTCTTTGTTTGAAGAATGTCATAAATCATATCGTTTCCCGGTCCTTAAAGGCTTTGTACTTTCTCAAACTCATTCTATTTGTTTTGAAGTGCAATTCAGACAAGCTTATCCGACAACTAGTAGCCTCCCCCAGAGCTCTATTAGTCTCATAAGGTTGTTTTGCACTCTCTAGTTCTTGATGTCAATGATGGTTTTATTTCTTTATTGCTTTAAAATCGTTTTGTTTTCCTCAGTATCAAGAGTTAAATTTGCAATTAAATTAGCAAGCGCAGCACGCTCATCAGCACATTCTGTAGTATTATTCTCAGAATGTTGTCTCTTCATTGGAAAACACATTTATTTGCATCATTGTTTTTGTATCCTGTTCCAATGGCTGTGTACAAGTTGAACTCAAATGGAATTTTTTGGTAGACTCTTGAATTCTTTGCATGAAACTGTATTGTCTTCCAATTCCTGTTCCATCAATCTCGTTCTCTTCATCCGTGTCCGCTAGCCAATCAGCTTGCTCAACTTGCAGTGGAACACCTTGTTCAGCTTGTTTGCACATCATTATCTTTTCCTTGTGACACGCGTAGTCTTTAACCCGCTTTGGCTTCCTGCATTCCTTTGCATAGTGGCCAAATCCCTTGCAGTTAAAGCACTGTATCCCATTCTGTTGCACTACCTGACTGCCTACAGTTTCCCTAGCCCCAACAACTGTCATTGTCCTTTGATTCCCAAACTGCCCTGACTGATTGTTGTTGTTATACCTTGGTGTGGTATCTTCAGTCTTGTTCCTGGAGTTTGAAGAAGTTCGAAGGTTTATAGATCTTCTTGAAATACTTTGCAAGGAGTGCTAAATTCTTTTGCATGTCCTTATCCCTCTGATCTTGTTCAGGATCACTGTCTTCTTTAGATACTAACTCAGATTGAGGTGCAACTGGTTTGGCGATCTCTTTGCCTTTGTGTCTGGTAGATGCACTTGGTCTTGTGGAAGATGATGTTGCATTTGATCTTTGAGGTTTTGGTGCTTGATAGTAATTATCTGAATATGGTTGAGCAGCCGCAAGAAGTGCTAATGGATTTGCACTTTTGGCTATTCTCTCAGCACGGATATCATTAACTTCATTTTGATACTACTTTAGAATGTCAAAAAGTATGTGATATGAGATGGTGTCTATTTCTTTTTATTTCTTGACAACCATCACAAATCTTGACCATTCTGGTTGAAGTTGTTGAAGAAATTGAACGTTAACTTGCATTGTAGTAACTTGCAAGTTGTTCCTTGTCAATTCATTCATCAGTTTATAAAACCGTGAGTAATACGACTCCATTGATTCTCCATCTCGAGAAGTAAACTTCCCAAATTCCCAGAACAGATTGGTCTTTACATCTTGTACGTTCAATGATTCACCCTGTTGTAGCCTTTCAATGGCTATCCACATCTCATTCGCTGTTTTACAAGCATCAACAGTGGAATAGATATCATCTCCAATACCAGTTAAAAGCAAGAAAATTGCTTCTTTTTCAGACAGAAAGTGTTCTTTGTTCTCTGGAGTCATGTTCAATACTGTTTCAATTGTTGTATGTTGTTGTATTGCAGGATTACCTTCCGTTGCAGCAACAGCTTGAACTAGTACAGTAGATGGCACGTAGGGACCAGATAGTATGCTTTTTCTCAGTCCCTCACCATTTGGTTTCGTGTCAATGTACCGTAGAAAACGTGATCTCCATTGTGAATATCTTCCTGGTCCAAGCATTGGTGGACGATCTTTTGAACCAGCTGCCATGATATTGTTGTGCATTTGACTATCTGTTGAGGATGTGTTGACTGGAGTAGACATGATGAATGAATGAATATGTATTATGAAGTGTGAAATATTTGTTGGATCTTAAGTGGATGTGATGTGATTGAAGTTGTGGTCTTGTATGCAATTCACGTTCACGGGATTTTACACGTCTATGATTAAAACCGATAAGTGAATTAACGGGATTTTACAAAATCAATAGACAAACCGTGAATGAATAATCGATTGATGTTAATGTGTGTTTGTTGAATGATTAGTCCTTTTAAGTCCTTTGTTTGTTGTTTGATTTGATGTTTTGTTATGTTTAGACAATGATTAATAGATTCCTAAATTCGGTCAAATACCACCTGATGCGCGGTAAGGTCGAATTTTTTTTCGGGAAATTAGGTTTTCAAAACAAGGGTTTTCAATGGACAAAACGCAGTGTCTTTAGTCAAAACGCAGAGCTGTTTCTTGGACAAAACGCAGTTCAACCTTTTGAGACAAAACGCAACCAAGAAATGAAATGGACAGAGTCTCCCCTAGGCAAAACGCAATAAGGGTCTTCAATCAGGCAAAACGCAATACCCAAAACGCAGAGGCAAAACGCAATAACCAAAACGCAGAGGCAAAACGCAATAACCAAAACGCAGAGGCAAAACGCAATCAAGAACACCCCTTCAGTTAGTCAAAACGCAGCCAAGAAAAAATCATCAAACTTTCTTGAAAGCTACGAAATGATGTTAAAACCACCTAGTAATGATGCAAGGGATAGATCTAAGCCCGAAAGTACAAATCTTTAACACCTTTAACCACAAACAAAGATCAAACTTTGAATTTTGTTGCTATATTTTTCGAACCAAAAAAAATAAAAAAACTAGCCACGAAATTCAATCACAATCCACCCGATGCTCTGATACCAATTGTAGGATCCCGTATAACACTTCACTTCATACAATCATACACGAATTTAGAACTAGAAATTAGAGAAAGAAAGTGAGTTGATTTAGAGAGAGAAAGAGGAGAGAGAGTTAAGAGAGAAATTAGAAAAAAGGAAAATGGAATTTTTATAAATGAACCAACTTACTTTTCCTTGGTGGAAAAGTTACTTATATACCCCGACACATTAAGTGACGTTTGGGATATTTGACTAGGACCCGGGCTCGGGTTTTGCTTGGGATTAAACCCGAAACATATACAATATTAGATTAACTATCGAGCCTGATTCCCGATCCTATCCTATTACAACGTTAACTAATTGATTGACCGAGACTAACATACATAATGGACGAACTTCATGTTCGACTCAATGTTTTGAGGCTAACGGTCTCATTTAAACTTCGGTACTCTAAATCAGATGGCTAAGCAAGGTCTTGTTCGAGGTCTCCCAAAGCTAAAATTCAAGAAAGATCATCTATTTTTGGTATGTTCTCTAGGAAAAAGAAAGAAGTCCTTTCATAAACCCAAAGCTGACGACACTAATCAGGAAAAACTTTATCATCTGCATATGACTCTTTGCGAGCCAATGCGTATGGAGAGTATAAATGGGAAGAAATATATCTTGGTTATCGTCGATGACTACTCAAGATTTACATGGGTCAAGTTTTTTATATCAAAGGATGAAGCTCCTGAGGTCATCATCAAATGCTTGAAGCAAATACAAGTTCGTATAAATGCTACTGTCCGCAATATCAGAACAGACAATGGAACCGTGTTTGTAAATCAGACTCTTAAAGACTATTATGAAAATGTCAGAATCTCACATCAAACATCTGTTGTGCGCACTCCACAACAGAACGGCATTGTCGAAAGATAGAACCGTACTTTAGTGGAAGTTGCTCGCACCATGTTGATATTTTCAAAAGCTCTATTGTATCTGTGAGTAGAAGCAGTCTCTACAACATGTTATACACAAAATCGTCCCTTAATACGTCTTCGCTACAACAAGACACCTTATAAGCTTATACATGAGAAGAAACCCAATTTATCATTTCTTCATGTCTTTGGTTCATTGTGCTATCCAACTAATGACAGTGAGGACTTAGGTAAATTGAAACCGAAAGCTGATATAGGTATTTTTGTTAGATATGCTTCTGCAAAGAAGGCCTTCCGAATCTGCAACAAAGGAACCCGACAAATTATGGAAACGATTCATGTTACGTTTGATGAGCTGACAACAATGGCTTCTGAACAGTTCAGTTCAGGACCCGCGCCTCAATTAATGACTCTTGAAACACTCGGTTCAGGACTCATGCCAAATCCTCTGTCTTCAACACCTTATTTCCCACCGACGAAGAATGATTGGGATATCTTGTTCTGACCAATGTTTGATGAATTCTTTAACCCTCCACCAAGTGTTGTTTCTCCAGTTCCCGCAGCCGTTGCTCGAAGACCTGCTGATCCAACCGGTTCACCTATATACACTTTTCTTGAACAGGATGCACCATCTACAAGCACTTCATCAACCCAAGAACAAGAACACTATCAAATTATCTCTCAAGGTGTTGAAGAATCCCCAAAAACACCACTGATCGTGCCGGATTCACACCGTAAATATATATAATATATAATAAAATATAAAATATATAAAGAAGTGTAAAAACAGAAGGCTATATTATTTCAACAACTCTTAGAGAAAAGAAGAAAGCATTTTGCAGCTAAAGGAGCAGAAAGAGAAGAAACAAACCACCAACAAAAGCTCAACAGAGACAAATAATGTATACTTACCTAAAGAACATGGAAGGATACAAGATCAAAGATTTGAAGTCAAATGGTTTGATTCTATCCAAGAGATGTTTGACAGAGCTTTCAAAAGGGTAAATACATTTGAAGACTTTAGAACAAAATTGGTGAAGGGCAAAGAAAAGAGAGCAGGAGAAGAGTTGGTACAAGAGAGTACAAAGATGCAAAAGGTGGATGATTGTGGAGTTTGTTAGAACTCCTTAGATCGTTTATAACTCAAGATTGTTTAGATCTCATCTAGGATTAACAATAACAATGATCATAACATATGTATAGCGGAATTAATTGGAAGATCCACAAAGAAGGAAAGAAAAGCTATTTTCAAATAATAAAAGCTGATGGAAAGTCTTAAATGTACATGGTCTTTAGTCACATGCTTAAAAGTTTTGATAGGGAAGATTTGGAAGACTTGTAGAAGTTAGTAAAAGCTAGATATGGATCAACAAGACCAGTGGAAAGCATGGATATCTGTTATGGAATGATATGAATATAATGTTTGAACCACATGTAGAAGATGAAGTATGGAAGCTACAAAGCGGATACAAAGTGTTAGAATGGAAGCTGTATGACTCATGTGGAGTACATTCCTTGATGATGCAGTCTATGTAGATTTACATGTTAGTAGAGAAGAAGTATCCTCTTACACTACATACACTTTCAATAATGTTGGACAAGAAGCTTCAAATTGATTATGAAAGTGAAATGGCTTATTAGATGTGTAAATTGATCATGAAACAGCTTAAGAAGTAAAGAAGTGTTTAGAAGCATCCTCCTAGTATTGATGAAGCTTTAAATGAAATAACTTGATGATTTTGAAGAAAAATATCAAGTTTAGGGAAGGATTGTTGGGATTAAAAGTCTTCTTGATGCTGTTGGAATTACTCCTGCTCATGTTTGTGTTACTACTGCTCAGCTGGAGTTAGTACTGCTAAGAGACTTCAAAGAAAATATGCTAAGTGTTTACTACTACTAGTACACAGTTAGTACTGTTAGTGAATATTAGTGCTGCTGGACAAAAGTTAATGCTGCTAGTGAAAGTTACTACTGCTAGTACAAAGACTACTTGAAGTTAATGCTGCTGAAGAGTTACTATTGCTCAAGAAAATATTCTAAGTAGTTAGTACTGCTAGTGTTAAGTTAGTACTGCTAGTGTAAGTTAGTACTGTTTGTTAGTACTGCTTACTTGATATGTATTACTTATTTATAGAAAAGATTTTATATACTTAGAAAAGTATTGTAAGCATAGTAGGACTCCTTGGTGTATAAAAGGAGGTCCTAGGGCATAAAGATTGATACACCAGTACAGTACCAAAACCAAAAATCAATCTTTCTATTAGCTTCAAGGTCTTTGTAACCCTAATACTTTAAGAGTATTCGTATTATTATCATTAATAATATTGGAGCTTGTTTGTTCATCGCTTTACTGTTTCATTGATAATTCTTTTGATATTAAAGATTAGATTCCGCATAATCTTTAATACATTCAAACAAAGCTTTTACTATAGTTGTGTTAGATTTATATAATATTACTAAACCTTAAACAAGCATAAGGAATTCAATCTATTAAAGTAGGATCAACAGAGTAACACATAGACTTGCTACTCCATATCATCCCTAAACTAGTGGACAAACATAGAATACTAATAGAGCCATTAAGCGAATCCTGGAAAGAACGGTTAACGGAAACAAAAAATAATGGGCAGATAAACTGGATGATGCACTATGGCCATTCAGGACAGCTTATAAAACACCTATCGATAGTACACCATTCAGGATCGTTTACGAAAAGGCATGCCACTTGCCAATCAAACTTGAGCACAAGGCATATTGGGCCCTAAAAGACATAAATCTTGACTTAGATGCTGCAGGGAAACATAGATTCCTTCAATTAAATCAACTTGATGAATTTCAGACTGATGCTTATGAGCATTCACGAACACATAAAGAAAGGACTAAACGTTGGCACGATCCTAAAATTATGGATAAGGAGTTTTAAGAAGGAGAAGAGGTATTAGTCTTCATCTCAAGATTAAAACTTTTCCCAGGGAAACTTAGAATCAGATGGTATGCACCATATACGGTGAGCAAAGTTTATCCGTATGGAACAGTAGAAGTGTTAGGTAAAAACGGAGTTCGATTTAAAGTAAATGGACGTATGCTAAAGAAGTATAATGGACACAAGATAGACGAGATTAACAAAACAATATACTTTGTTAAAACGTAAAATAAGCATGAGTCTAACTTAAAGACTCATTAATAAACAAAAGTGCTTGTCGGGAGACAACCCGTCATTTATATAATGAAATTTCCTTTTTTAGTTGGTTTGCATGTTTCTTACTTTGTTTTGCAGAATCCAGAATCTAGGAGGCAATTATCGAGACCGGCTTGACTCATAATTATGTGGTAACTTTGCTGAATCTGCAGCAGTTACGGCGTAACAACTTTAGTTTACGCCGTAACACTTCAGTTACGACGTGAATCATTTCATGGTTATGCCGTAACACCTTAAAATTTAAAAATTTTACCACTTGATTACGACGTAACCCATTTCACGGTTACGCCGTAACCTCCTTCTGAAACCATAAAAATTTAAGTTTTAAACATGTATAAACTTGTATACGTAAATGTACTTTTTGGGTATGTTCTCCAGAAGCCTTCACGAGACTAAACTCGTCCACTTGGGCCACCAAGTGGTTTAAAAGGCTTGTTGCATATGCTAAATGCAACCGTGATTCCTACGAAAGTGAGTTAGGTTTGTATTTCCTATACACTTCATAATTCTTGTAGAACGATTTTATGCTTTGGTTTGTTTTGTGATCACAGGGGATAAAGAGCTTGCGAGAAGACGAAAATAATCTAAAGATTTTTGCCAAATCTCAAATTTCAAAGTAAAGCTTAGGGAGTTTCTTGTCTTAATTCTACTCTTTCCTTTTTTATTTCATTTCTTTAATGTACAATAGGGACATTGTATAAATCAAGTGGGGAGATGGGAGTAGAATTAATACTTGACGTATGTTTTGCCTTCGATTTTCTAGTTTTCTTTGAAAATTATGCCATATTTAAAATTTTTGATAAATTTTTCTTAAATAACTAGAATTAAATCTTTGCCGAATGCACATTACCCTTTATTATACTTGGTGAGATTGATGTCTAATATTCCGTTTCCATCATATTACTCAAAAATCCACCAAATTATTGAGTGTGCTGGTAGTATTGTAGACTTTAGAACTTGGCCTGTACATCATTTCGAGACCTAATTGATTAGCAGAAATAGATAGTTCAAGAAGGCAACACTTAAGAAATCACCCAAATAGCCTATATGTGTGTGTTATCAACTTGTTACACTGACTTGTCGATCTCCCGTGATAAACCCTTTTGTTGCACTCATTATTAGTGTAAGATACCCCTAGATCACCCTTGTTAAACCAATCTATGTTTTTACCCTACTCTATATGTTTTGTTACACCATTTCACCTTAGCCTACCTTGTAGTCTTAATTTTCTTTGTGTTGAAATTTCTGGCTACTTAAGTCTATGGTTCGGGCTGAATGGGAACGAGAATTATATGCATTCGTGGAAGACCAATCAGTTATGATCTATAAAGACCCCTCTGTATCACCACTTTTGACATTGTTTATCTTAAGTGAGAGGATGTGCGTATAATATCAGATGTTGCAGGGGCAATAATTAAAGATATAAACTCCTGTAACATTTGCATATTATGAAGAAAATAAAGAAAAGAGGGTGAAACAAAAAGCCACCCATGTGCTAAAAATGTAAATATGGTTCAAAATAAAAAAAATAATAAAAAAATGGAGCTAGTAGCCTATTATTGCACCAAGACATCTCAGTAAAATGGAGCTAGTAGCCCATTATTACACCAAGACATCTCAGTAAAATGGAGCTAGTAGCCTATTATTGCACCAAGACATCTCAGTAAAATGGAGCTAGTAGCCCATTATTACACCAAGTCATCCCAATACTCATGAAGAATGGAGTTAGTAGCCCATTATTGAAGATCAGATTTTTGGACTTAAACTCTTGGACCCATGGATGGACAGTAGCTAGTTATGACAACCTTAGATTATTTTAGACTATTTGTTTTGTGTTTTTATTAACAACCATTAAATGTGTATCACGTGTCTATCCTAACCCCTTTATCACCCTTTAAAACCATATTACCATTGTTGCCTTTGAGAATTATTTAGACCCTAATTCTAATTGGTGCATATTTGTGTACTTTCCAAACTTATGATAAAATACATGCTATGACTGTGCAATTGAGCGATCACCCCGAAAATGAATAACTTAGACTAGTGGAGAGCTGAGTGACTTTTTATCCTTTTTTCGTGAGCTGTTCGGCTTTGATGTTTTCCAGCATAAGAGTTTTATAAATTCATTTCTTGAAATTATTCTCGAGAAATCTTTTTATGAAATGTTCTAACAGGTTCTACTTGAGGGCAAGCAGAAGTCAAGTGGGGGGGATATTTGATAACATCAAATATTTAATACTTTTTACATGGTCAGATTACCTCTTAATTGCTTGTAAATGGTTTCACTAATACTCACAAAACAAGATATTTTTCTTTCATTTTGGTAGTTTTCAGTGAAATGCAGGAAGTGACAAGAAACAAGAGAACAAAAAAAGGACAAAAGTTTAATTTTCTAGAAGAATTTACGACGTAACCGTAACACCAAAAATGGTTACACCGTAACATAAATTAAGCAAGTACGAAGATCAAGGACAAGGTTATGGCATAACACCATATCTAGTTACGCCGTAACGATATATTTAGAGGCAAATCTTGACAAAGTTAGAGTTACGGCGTAACACCCTATCCAGTTACGTTGTAACCATGAAGATCCACAAATATGGAATGAAGATCACATACTTATGGACATTATTTGAAGGTTACGACGTAACACCATATCTGGTTACGCCGTAACAACTGATTAAATATGAAATGCCGTTTATGATGGTTACGGTGTAACACATTTATAAGTTACGCCGTAACAGGTTTGATACCTATAAATAAAGGCCTCATTCAAGCTATTCTGACATCACTTCCTCTACAGCCAATTGGAGAGGCGACAAAGGCTTCCAACCTTCGAAGAATTCCACTGCATCCAAGAATCAACACTTTAACTTACTTTTTATATTTAATCCGTTCAAATATAATACTGTAAGAAATATGAGTTTTCAATCTAATGATTTCATCTATTTCTTGTTGTGTTTACCGTTACCATAATACCCCCCCCCCCGCGGCTATGCACTTAAAGTCTCGCATAGTTTATGAGTTAACTTTTCGTAATCGATTGTTTCCTGTAAAATTATGGTTTCGTTAGATATTCCTTGACTATCGTGTAACCCTAGGTTTTGGTAGTACGGGTGGTTTGGACATAGCTTGCCCCATTATTAGATTATCTAGTCAATATGAGATCCAATGGGTACTAGGGAGGATCACTAACTCCTTACCTAGTGTAGGAACTAACCGGTCACCGCACTTATCACTTAATATACTTAAAAAGCACAAGAACTCTTTCTGAGAGGGTTAATAATCTTTATAGGTTATTAGATATGTTTTGGGAATAGTTGGGATTAATCACTGCAACCTGGATAACCTACCTCCCAGATGATTTGGGACTGATTCGGAATCGCAGGGAGTATATGATAGACTAAATATGCACATTCAAGTCTACCGACCTTAGAAACCACTAATGAAGCCATAGTTTAACATTGCACAGGAAAATGTTTTCATAACAGTAGTAATAAAGTAACTAGGTTAGCACGTTTTCTCTCTTGATATCTCCAACTCTTTTATTTTTAGTTATTTATTTTATTATTATTTTTAATTCTTTTCAATTCAAATCAAAAACCATTTTCAAAATGTGACATTTCAAATTAAAACTAATTACAACTTAGCTCTTGGAACTACCTCGGATTTACCATTCTATACTACCTATGGTCGGGTTCTCTGCTCGTTAGTGCGTGGTTAGGTAGATCGAGTTTTATAAATTTAAAACTTGGTAAAAGTATATTTTAAAATAAAATACGCATCAGACCCAATTTGGGGGTGTTACACTACACACGTAATTCAGTAGTTGTATTCTCATATGTTATTCAACAAGTTCAGTTTATTTATATTCAGGACTGACGGCGACACTCCTCTGGAAAAAGATGGAGCAGTCCCAGCGGTTGAAGCGACTCCGAATCTGAGTCGAGTTTCAAAGAAGAAGGCCTAAAGATCAGTAAAAAGAAGAAAAAAGATCCTGATTTAAAAAACTCTGAAAAAGGTTTACTTTTTATAAAGATTCAAGAGTGTTATTTTTTATTGTGAATTGTATTATTGAATTAGGTTTTGCTTTGTGTGAGCAGGCGATGAAAATGGCAAAGAAGATGAACGATTAGAATGTACATGGTTATGCTAATGATTGTACACGCCTCTGGATATAGGCTGCGTTTTGGAAGCATTTGATCATTGCGTCAGCTAACGTTGCAGCTATTTTTTGCGGCTGCTCCATTTTGAGGTTTGATAAGACTATTAAATTTTGTGACTTTCTTGAAATAGGTTGTATATTGCTGCTACCAAGAACCAAGCCAGTGCAACGCACGGGTCTGAAAGCTCTCGTATTTATGTGACATTAAAATGTTTAAAATACTAAACGTTTTTAACATCTTAAGACAATAAATGTATGTGTTAAGTTAAAGAATTATAAAGCTTTAAGGTTTTTATACCATAGTAAAAATAGGTTCATTAAATCAAAAGGTTTATAAAGTATTTAGGTGACATGAAAAATTAAAATTTTAAAGCTTTATAAGAGTTCATCATAGTAAATGTCCTTAGTTGTATCATCTTTTACTTGTTTAAAAGGAAAAAAAAGAACAAAAGTTATTATCATTGAACGCCTAACATGCATTCAAACCCCGCTAACCCTTCTATAGTACTCGTACCACAAAGATACTCAAGCTTGTGTTTTTTACTAGCTTAAAAGATTAATATCAACTTTTTGCGAAAGAGTTAGATCTCAATAATAATAAATGAATAGAAGGAGATACAAGCGAATACAATACAATTTCAATCTCTAACATATAAAAGAGAGTATCATGAATGATATAAATGTCAACTCATCAATCATAAAGCGACATCATAAAGCCACCTAAGCAAATTAATGTCAAGTCATTGATGACATGACATTGTGCATTAATCTGAAAAGCAAGTAAAGGTTGGAACATGCTAGGATTGAACCTTGGTTCGACCATTCGAAGGTCGCCCACAAAGAAGCGCGTCAACCATTGGAGCATGCGTGTAAACCTTTGCATTTTGAAAATGTTAGCCATTCTTTAACAAATTTAGCTTTATTGGGTTCTTTTAATCTTTCACAATTTCATCTTTTGCCTCATCACTTCATATAAAATTACATACAATATAACATTAAAATATTACACAATATATGCAATAAAAATTTAATTCGTTATTTACTTAGCCGTAAATGAGGGAATTTTAGCCTTAAATATATGTATAAATTAGTGTATATACATGTTAATGAAGTTTATGTTAATTTCCAACTAGCTAAAATATTGGGATTCCTATGTAAATAACAATGGCATTTTTGCTAGGGATCTTTAATTCAAGTGGATGCAGTAGGCTTGGGAGGGAGGGGTTGTCTCGTGTCTGGTGCACATATGGTATAGGGGTCTCTATGAGAGGGGACGTAGTTAGTTCTGCTGGGGATGGTGTGTCGGGCGTATACGGCAGATGTCGCTTAGATGAGAGTGATCTAGAACAGGGAGATCAGTGTTTAGGGTCTTTGTGTGTATGGGTGGAGGGGTCTACTGTGATATATCTACATTGAGTGGTCTACTTGGGTATTTGCAGATTGAATGAAAGAGGTGTATTAGAGGATCCGCTACTGTGCGATCTGCGAACTCGATCCCACATGAGACATACTGTGGAGATCTCATCTAAACAACAGCGAAGAAATAGACGTGACAGATAGCCACAGAACTGTATAGATAAAACCGATAAGACAAACGACAAAATCACGATCGACACACAACAGGATGTCGACAGGACATCTCATCTGACTATGAGGCATGTTATGGACCTTATCGATAAAACATCAATACCCTATTATTTTCAACACACATATCTAGAAATTGACAAAAAGATTACATGCAAAGCATAATGTTACTTGCCAGATCTATATACCGTTATTACTGCCATCTTTCATTTGCTAAACTCGACATATATTTGTAAGAGTTAGACTATAACCATATACTAAATTATATATAAATATTTTCATATTTTGTGTCGCCTTAAGTCACGCCTTAAAAATGCCATGACTCGTCATGGCTCGCAAAGGCGTGAGGCTTGGCCATGCCGTCATGTCACGCCTCACGGTATTTATAACCTTTCACAACTAACCATCCTCATCCGTTTTAAAAAAGAGCCCTAAATCTTCATCAAACAATGTACCAGTGATTTTTAGTTGAGCTTCTCACTCCTCCCTCTTTCATAAAAACTCAGAATCAAACGCAACACACACACAATAAAACATGCCTCATAGAAACAACTCTCATATTATTATATCGCAGCGTGAGCGCGCGCCGCTACCCGACATTGATGATCGACCTAAAAGTCAAATGACTCCTATCACGATAAACAACGCCCATGAATCTTTCTGCGTTATAGCGTAACATATTACATTTGTGCACAGCATGATTACCCACACAAACTTAACGGCTTCCAGCGCGCTAACAACTTACACGAGAGCGATAATACCAGTTCTTTACTTATAACACTACGTGCACACCAATCAGCGCGTTCTGTATGATATTACGAAATTCATTAACTCGAGACACTAGCCACGCTGGTGAGTGCGAGTGGGAAATTAACTACAACACAGTGTAGAGCATTGTTAGCTCAAGGTACTCTATGTATTTGTATTGTCTTAACTACGTCTCTTTGTAGAGTTCAGATATGGTCGCGATGCTTACTTCTTTTTACGTTATCACCACTGCAAAAATTTTGGGTTCGAACACTGAGAGGACTATATCTGGGTCTCTCTATCTCATCACTTGTATACGAGAGCGAGATCGTATGCTATAATACTCTATCATGAGTGACACTCATTTCACTATTCTGCGATGGTCTGTAGTTGATACACTTTCATTTGCAGTGTGATACAGAGGTCCAGTCAGATCTCTAGTGAGTCTTTGCCTATGAACACGACTACTATTTTTACTGTATGTGGTGGAGTTATTTAACAGCACGTAGGAGTTGTATGTATACATTTTGTATTTGATCACAGGTGTGAGTGTCAAATTGTTACTTTGCATCGTTCTGAATAGATGGAGTAGCAATTACTAGAGGAAGACGCACTGATTAGTATGACATTTCTATCTGACACACACACACACAGGTAGAGCGGAAGACACAATCACACTTTGGAGACTATATTGTGGGTATGGTAGATCTGAGCGACGACATAGACCTACGAGATATCAATACAATGGAGATGATCATAACACAAGTAGTACAGAGTGATGAGTCGCTGGTAATGAGGGTTAGGAGGGCTTACTCGAGATCATCATTGAGTAACGTAGATACACACATGGATGCTCTATGAGGGGGTGATGAAGGTGGATAGAGGGGTTCATATTATCTCTCTATATATATATCCTTGTTCTAGGATTTATAGGGAGGGTTGGTTTTGGATTGGTTATGATTGGGGTGATTGGGTATTTTTTGTTGATTAGTTTGATGAGGTGGTGAGATTTTATGTTGGGGTGGGGGATGTTTTGGGTTGTTTTGGGATAGGGTTTTGATAATGTTGGATAAAGGTGGAAGTTTTGGTTAGTTTTGTATGATAGTTTTATGTTAATTTGTTATGTTATTAGTTGGGTTTATGGAATTTGTTAGGTGTGAGAGGGTTTTTTAGAACTTAATGGGTTATGGTTTTTATTGGTATAATTGGTTTGATTGGAATATTTATGTTTTGTTTTGGTATTTATTTTGAAATTGTATGGGAATAATGATGTGTTTTTTGTATATGAGATTGTGTTATGTGTATATTTATATATTTTGGGTTATTTTTATTATATATGAGTAATATATTAAAGATATTATGTTTGTGTGGGTTATTGTAATTGTTGTGTGAAGTATTAAAAAAAGTTTATATTTGTTTGAATAAAGAAATAGTAAGATTCTATAATAGTAGTAGAGAAGAGGCATAATGACTAACAGTATTAGAATCATCACACTGATGCAACAATGTGTATAGTATACCTTCACATGTAATATATCAGTAACTAGGCCAAAGATTTCGAGTATAAATCAGGAGCCATGCACGAACAAACTCATCTCAACTAAAATTTGAAAACAAAGATTACACAAATCAGTGAGAGTTAGGTTTTCGTTTTCGTTGGATTCAAGGGCTAAGGAACGTCGGGTTCTAAAGGGTTGAAGCAAGGGAGGTTCGAGTTTCTCTCATCACCACCATCTTTTCTCATCATCCATCGAGCTTGGACCTCGGTGAGTCTTTTTCTAGTTATCCATGACGTTTAACCCATATTGCGACCAAGACCAAAGCCACACCAACCTTGGCAAGCCGGCCAAAGGCCTCGGCCTTGTTTAGGCTATGTATGACACATATATTGCACGCATGTTTTGTGCTTACACACGCATGCAAAAACCGAGACACACACACATAAAATAACAACTAAAACATAGTTTGGAAATCACGTCACGCATATAGAACAAGTAACGAGATAGGAGTTCGTATATAAAACGTTAAACATACCACGACCTCATGTTTGGCTCGTTAAGGGTTGACAAACCCTAGGGTTTTCGCATGAAATATGAGGAAACCCTCACATGAAACCCTCGATGAACAACATAGACATGTCCACGAAACCCAAGCCAAACTACAGCCGAGTGTTGCTTGCTGTGGGTGCGTACCCAGCCGAGTCTTGCTCGCTGTGGGAACGTCATATACGCTGCAATAAAGAGCACGCCATGCGTGTTATCTCGGCCCAAAACCCCACTTATCTTGCATGTTAGTAAGCAAACCATGGCAAGTCAACCACTTGTTATTCACAGCTGCGTTTTGGCATAAACACTAGGTCGCTTTGGTGGGGCAGCCACGAACTTAGCCACCCAGAGGTTAAACACGCCAGCCATGAACGTATACAAAAATAATATATAGCAAATGCATGCAAGTTGTATCGTTGCTGGGTAACAATAGATACGAGGCCGCATACTGAGATGTTAATACACACTGTTGTTGCATCATTTAACAGCCAAAAGTATAAACAAGAAAAGAAGTGAACATGTAGACATATATATTATATAATATATATAGTATATAAAAATATATATAAAGGATATAATATATATATATATATATATTCATAAGAGAGGTTGCAAACACAAGACAAGTGGGTATAACCCACTGTCGGACGACAGAAAACAGAAAAGGGGGAAAGGGAAGAAAGAGTAGGCCACATGGGATGGGTAACAATAATGCATGTATCACTTTTATAAAAGAAAAGCTTGCATAAAATCTTCCTTGACATGAAAGGCTTTCGGACGTACATATTTATTTAGACCTTGTGGTACGTCCCGTGTCCAAGACTCAAACGAGATAGAAACCCTATCGAAAGACCGAGATTATTTATGGAACTAGAAAACTATAAATCAATAACTTTCGATAAGTACGGAGTAATGATAACGAAATTAATCTATAAACAAATTTAACGCGGTTTATAAAACCTATTTAACGTTAAAAATATTTTAAAGCTTGTTCGTGGTTTAAACATGGAAAGTCATAATAATAAAAGAGTATAAAATATAAAAGTTACATATATTGTATATATATTATTATTTGGAAAGTCAAATGATAAAAATATATTTTTCTGATAAGAAATTTAAACGAGTTGAGCGAACCGTAATATATAAACATGATAATTACGCAAATAAATTAATGACTTCGATGTAAATAAATAAACGCGATAAATATAAACCTAGTAACTTACAAATAATGTTTACATTTCTTAGATATAAAATCACACGAACTTGTAAATATAAGTGCGACACATAATAATATTAACAGATTCGGTATAGATACTTATAATTGTAAAGTCGTCACTAGAGCCAACGGTTTAATCAATACTTTGAAAACGTAAGACGTTAACTCCTAAACGACAATACCCTTTTGACCAATTGCATAATTTACTGAATACATTAATTTTAGATTGTAAACTCAGTAATTGTTATAATTACATAGGTGTTTGACTGAGTCGCTAATCTTGAACGTGCCCTTAATTCCTTTCAAATCTCAAGAATAACCGTCAAGGTGAGTTTTCATAGCACCTACTCTAACTGTTTTAAAATCATCTTTTGGTGGGGGGGGGGGGGGGGGTGGAGAACATTGCTTATTTCAAACGTGTAAATACAAGTACAATTACTCATTACTGATTGGTCTAAGTCCCGATTTAACCCAAGTTGCTATATTTGCCCGATTTATCATGAACCGTCAATCTTTGTGAGCGCAAATGTTATGGATAGATCTATCGGGATTGACATCCCTGATTGTCTTGGACTGACATTAGTCAAGCAAACACAGTTTCATTTGAGTCAGATTACGGGTGTCCTGGGTTAGACACCTGCAAGGGCATTCATTCATTATTGGTATATGTTAACGCTTCGGTGTCATGAGCTTAGACAATAGTAATGCAATTTATATGACTTTGTATCTGTTATATGGTCATATGTGGATGAAATCTTGTGATTCACAAACACTACATTTTTCTGCTTAAACAAACCTATGAACTCACCAACTTTATGTTGACATTTTAGCAATGTTTTCTCAGGTATTAAGAAAAAGATGCTATATGAAGTCTCATGCATTGCTGTTATTTTCCTGTTATCTGAAGATCACTTGTACTATTTAAAACAATGTTGTATTGTCTATTTTATGCTTCCGCTGAATGTTAAACAATTTATTATTTCCTAATTCAAGTGATCTGTTTTCTTAAAACGTCTCATATAGAGGTCGTTCTGTATTGCTTAGAAGTATGATAATCATGAAGTCACACTCCCTCGGTTGCCATTATACTCTGATATTTTAAGGGTGTGACAGATTGGTATCAGAGCCCTAAGCTATAGAGAACTAGGTTGCATTAGGTAGCACTAGACTATAACTACTTATCTGCTTAACATGCTTATTATGCTTCTATTGTCTGTCATTGTTGGTTTCTCAATATGGGGTACATAGGAATCAACAATCAAAGGACTACATATATATTAAAATAGGATACATGTAAAATAGACATATGTAAGATACATATACTTAATATGGGTTACATGTGTATTAAACATATACATATACTTAATATGGGTTACATGTGCATTAAACAGGCTTAACTACGCGTATTTTGAAATATACCTATATCCTTATTTCATATTTTCTTGTCTCAGCGACATGTCAAACTCGGATGAATTGAGACACACCGATAACACTATACTAGTACCTCCCAGACTCCCTGACATACTCTCCCAGGTGTATCACAGGAGACGTCCTACTCTCGGATTACTTGTATTGCCATCTGTATTGCCAATTCCCCTAACTATCAGACGTACCACTCGTATATCTATTCCACCTATTGAGCCAAATCTTGCTGAACGTGCCAGAATTTCTGCTATTAACCTTGATGATTATCAACTTGATCCTCTTACTCTACCACCCTCACCTTCATCCCGAAGCTGGGTCTGCACTGGGTTATCCTCTGATATCTGAGAGTATGTAATCAGATCTTCAATGAATTGGATTGTCTCATTGGCTGTAAAGATGGATGTAAGCAGGCTTGTTGCATGGAGGAAGCTGAAGGGAGTTTTTTTTAAGTTAAAGGTCTTCCTAATCTAAGTAGATCTTCTGATTAGGGATTGGCAAAGCTTTAGGTTGGGTGAATTTTTGGGCTGTTACTTACCATTCCATCTAATTTCTCTGCCTCATCTCATCCCTCGCGCGCCCATCAATATCGAGGAATTGATTTACATCCCCATCCCCATTCATATATGGGGATCGGGGTCTCTATGGGGAATTTCGTAGGATTTTTTGACCTTTTAAATTAAGCATGAAAACTACAAAACCTAAACTGAATTTATTTTATAAAGAATTGACCTAACATAGTGTATTAGAACGCATAACGTTGGTATCATAGTTTGATTAACTAATTTGCTCATTCAAGATTTAAAGCATGTAAAGTACAAAATATCACATTTACTATATAAATAAAATGGATCCGAATGTAGTGTATTACGGAAAAAATATTAGTGATATGTAATATATAGTTAGTAACTTTACATTTTAAAGTATTTGTATTCTAATAAATATGGGCATATATGTACAAATATACTTCAAGTAAACTGTTTTGTCAATACTTATCTAACTTTTAAATATACATGTACATGTATGGTTTTAATATTACAATAATATATGTGTTTATATTTGTACATTCTCAATAATGTTTTTTGGGGGTCGGGTAAGGAGACTTGGGGATTTATGTTTTTCCCCATCCCCGCCCCATTCCCTGGTTTCTGTAATTACGGGGATTCCCCGTCCCCATCCCTATCCCGGTTCCAAGACTTTAGGGATTCCTTAGTGTATTCGGTGTTTGGGGATCGCGTGTCCCATCGGGTTACCATTAAATTTTTAATGGGTTTTATTGTTCATCCCTTAAAGGGGAGGTGTTTTGAAGCAGATTACATCTAGATTGTTCTTATTGCCTTTTATTCTTTGTTTCTGTCAGAGTCCTTTGGAGGAGGTGGAGGAGGATCTTGATCATCACGGCGTCTCTTACGAGCACTGAAGCTAATGTTGCATAATGAAGTGTCGTCGTTGTTTTCACGTTGCTTATGGATACCTCCAATCCAAAGCTTTATAGAGAGCTGCATGATCCGGATGTGATCTGTAGGAGCCACTTTCAAACATTCGATCATGAAGTATTTCTTTCATTTGAACTTCAGACAAATCTCTGAAGCGATCAGTAAGTAGAGCTTGAAGAGCATTGTTGACAGCTTCTTTGATGACCTCATTGACTTGTTTGTCGATCTTTGAATACAAGTCATGATTCTCCATATTGAAAACCCTGGAAGCATGAGCTTTAGTTGTCTTATCTTGGAGCCGGTGTTTCTCCTTAAAGTCGGCACTTCTCTTTTCCAGTGTAGAGATACGATTGGCTAGGTTAGGATATGTTGTGCTTTGTTGTCATGGAGGTGGTGGTAGTGGAAGTGTTGTTGTTGTTGTTGTGGTTGTTGCTGTAAAGATGGGTTCTTGAGCAGGAGGTGACACAGGTTTGGGAGATGTGAGATCGATGATTGGAGTGGACAGTAAAGGAACTGATGATGAAGCTTGATGAATAGGAACAATAACCATGGATTCAACTTTAGTTTTCCAGTATTACTTTTCCCCCGGTTCTTTCTTTCGTGATTTGTCATTTAGGAATGTGAATACCAAGGTAAATTGCATCATCAAAATTCTCATTTATGCAAGAGTCACGAATGAGCTTGTGTGGATTCTCTATGTGACGTGCTCCCCAGTTGTAAGCTTCAAGCTTTTCAAGTACATGATGTATCTTGAGTTAAACTTGTAGCAACGAGGGTCTTCGGTATGGGTTCAGGTTTGTCTAGCCTAAAACCAAATGAACTTTTTCTAGGGATTGATCTAGCCGACATTCTTCCATGAGTACATGCTTTTGTGGATGTCAAGACTCGGTGTTTATTAACCAGGGTCTGATCCAGCCTGGCCCTTCAATCAATTCAACATTGTCTTTCCGACTATAGCCACCGTGTTATGATAACTTCCCACCATGTTCTCTTCAACATAAAGAATCTCAGTATTCATCTCACTATTAGATTTTTCCCTATCAGCACCAGTTTTAGCATTTGCAGGAGACAGAGTATCACGGACCACATTCATGGATGTATCATCCTAAGGTTGTATAGAGGGTCCAGTAGATGCATCCTGAGTTTCTGGAGTTCGCCTCTGAAATATTTATTGGTCCGTGGTACTTTTCTTCTTTGGCTTTTTGTAAATCTTAATAGTGATTGTGCATTCTTGCTCATTTAGACGCTGGCCCTTACCCTTGCCTTCAACTTTTGGGAGTTTTTGGATGATCCCTTATTCAGGTTCACGAATGGCCACTCCGCCGATAGGTGCTTGAAAAGATTCCAAGCTCATTTGAATACCTCTTTGGAGATTGTACTCATCATCTTTCACTTGAGGTTCAGGAGCAGGTTGACCTTCTTTAACTTCTTCGTCAACAAGATGGTCAGACCTCTTTCATTTATGAACTTTCATCACTTTACCCTTGCGGATTTTCTTGAAGGATGACGCTTGGAGGTTTACCCCCTCTTTCCACAGCTTAGTCTTTTTAGTCAAGAGCGCAGGCTATTTGGCACGTGCAGACCTATTAAGATCTTACTAGCCAGTGTTGGAGATTTCTTCTTTTGTCCCACACCCCCTTCATACTCTGTGCCAGGTTTAGGTGGCGGCTGGTAGGTAGGAAAATAGAAGCGGGTGGGAGTTAGAGCGTGTGCAGGGGGGAGGGTGGGGGGGGTTGGTGGGTTTTTCCATTGTTCCAGATGTATGTTATGCGTGTGGTGAGGAAGGTGTGGTGTGTGGATGGAGAATTGAAGATTTGTGAGATAATCTTTAAAATTCTGGAAGAGATTTGGTTGGTGGTATGAGGATGCATATCCATCCTAAAAGTAACGTACCATAATTACTATGTGCATACTTGCATAGATTATCTATTAAATGTCATTAGTACATCTTCTGAGCATTTCACGAGATGACGTCGATTGTGATACTCCTACCAGAAGAGAGTCCTTATAGATAAAGAATACGGCTCTGCCCGAGATCTAACCTCATCACATTTAGCACTCATCTGATGACAGATAGAGACAAGTAATTGGTGGCGACTGACGAGAGAGCAACCTCGAACACCAGCTAGTATCACGAGATACATCACTCCGCAGAAACATGCGTGTAAAGAAGCGGAGGGATGAGGTGTGGATTATATGACTCATCTTTTGATCTCATAACACTCCTAAAAGTACAGCATAACATGATCCACCCTTAGTAGAATCGCCCCAGTACCTCCGAAACCTAACGTGAGTCGCTTGGGCATTCTTGGTAGCCAACATTCATTAGATTAACCGGCGAGGGGTGCGCATAACACTGCGATATCAAACAAAGACATGTCTGTACTGTAGATTGCACGGAGTGAGCGTGACTGCTAAAATCTCGCCGAGGAAGCAAGGGGATGAGTATTATGAATTTGACATAGTTCTAGTAGCTTCAGTCTATGCATCTTTGATTAGCATGGAGAGTCAGAACTGATTCAGTGGTGACACGTCGCTCTGCTAACGAAGCGAGCCTAACAATAGAGCTAATACATAAAAGCAAACATGAGTTGTGAGGTCCTGTGTCTAAATCTACTACATTGTGTAGGGTTCTATAGAGCGGAGACAGCTGTGAGAAGCGCTCTCAGAGCTACGACTTCATCCGGAAACGGATCGGTAGATGATATGGTTGAAGGTCGTAATTGAATAGACTTCTGTGATACAACCTGAATAAGAAATCGTTTCTCTTTTTCACATGCCTACATCAATGTTGAAGACGCTAGTACACGAGGCGATTGCTATCTGGCTCATAGATGACGGCAAAGTTACTGCAGTCTACTATCTTATCGGGTAGTACACCTATCACTAAAGGCCAAGAAGAAAATTTACCACGACAGCGTAAATATTTCATGATGATTGCGATCTACAAATTCATCTACATATGGCCTGACACATCACTACGCGACAAGGAGCCTGCTACTACAAAATCACGTTTACGAGATCAGAGCCATTAATACACACGAGGTGTGGTCCTGATACTGGGCTATGTCATCCTAGAAGCGATAATGTCTACATCTGCCCGACTACGAAAAATCACGATCCTGAGTAAACAATAGTTCATCCAGTTGAAAACAGTATACAAACCATACTGAATCCATTGTAAGTGTGTTCCAAATTGTTATGTAGATTAGAAACACAGCTGATGCGAGGAATGCACTAAAGAAGTTGGTGTTCTGCAGGATGTCCACTAAGATACGAAAGATTGGATTCTTCTGCATCTTTTGAAGATATTTAAGAAGATTGCTTTTTCCAATGGGCAAGCGTGCCATGACAGGAACCAATTGATCATCAGTTCTTGTAGGAGCAGGGACATTCTCTTCAGCCATCTTATATGCTTAAGAATATCAACAAAGATAGACAATATAGCAGATATTTAATGTTAGAAGAGAATATTAGCCTTGTGTTTGAGTTACCATGCCATGTTTGATTAAGGTTTTAATATAATTCACATTGAGTCACTGAATATCCGACAAGTCCAATAACAAGTTAACTAAGCCAGGAAGGGAGTTAACTAGTCAATTAGGCCTTGGATGGGTCGGAAATGTTATGTGTTCTTGAGATGGGCCAGACTTTGAACAAGTGCCGAAACCGCTGCGAAGCAGTTCACCAAACCACAGGGAAGTGGTTTGGGCAAGCCGTTGCGAAGTGGTTTGGGTAAACCGCTGTGAAACTTGATTGACAACCTGATTTGATTAAAAAATAATTAATTATTAAAAATTAATCTTTTTCATTAAACCGCTGTGACCAAACCGCTGTGAATATTTTATCCCAACCATCAATCATCTTTTTCAAACAACATTTAATTTTTTGAAAAACCCTAAGTGGTTTTCTAATGATTTACAACGATTAAATGTGTTTTAATACGATTCCTTTAACCTAAAGTACGATCAATTGATAAAGAACAAGCTTTAAGTGTTACCTTAGCAAGAAAAATCCTAGATCTCAAGAATCAAAGTTGCTACAGTGGTGGAAGCGGTTTGCGAGAGAGAGTGTGTGTTTTTTAGTTTGACCAGAAAAAGGAGGGTTTGACCGAATTAGTCAAACCGCTACCTTATATACCTAGAGTTTTAGATTTTTTAATTTTGGTCCTTGGGGTTTCTAACCTCTTTAACTTTCGGTTTAGAGAATTCCTAAGGTTAAATTAAGTTTGGTAATTGGCTGATTTAGTCCTTATTGTTTATAAAAGATAGGAAACACATTGCAAGTTGCATTTAAGTCACTAAACTTTCTAACAAATGACAATTGTGGCCCTTTGAGTTAAAATTAATTAACTCCCTTTCAAATTATAACACCTTTTAAATACAAAAACTTTTCTGTTAATTGTGTGATGTTTTAGAAACCTGTTTGATGAAACAAATTTGAATTCACTCTCCCCCTCAAACAATGACCTGTTTTCTATTTAAAGAGTTGTAGTTGTTGTTTGAGTAGACAAATTTATTATAAAAGCAAAAACTGATTAATTTTCAATAACACTTTTTCCACCGTGGTTAACACAAATAATTTTGAGGAATCAACTAAGAAAAAATTATCTGGTTAAAAAGAAGACTTCTCTTCTTTAAGAAGAAATAACGCACTGAAACGTACATTACTCTTTTAAACAATCCAGGGTTATGAACAAAGTATTCATAACCCATGATGCATGGATATGAAGTAATCCATGCCCGGGAAAAATTAATTACCTGTTGTAAGTAACAAATATCTTTTTGGAGACATACTTTCCTCATATTGAAAAGCGAGTTGCAGTCAGAAATAACTATAAGCCATAAAGACATGTTTTAAAAGGTTTGAACTTCTGCTCGAACTTTATTTAAAGACCCATGTCAATATTGAATGACATTTCTAGGTCCGAAATAAGTATCCTATTTCAGAAGACATGTCTTGAAAAATATTTTTGGTATTTTCTATTTTCTGATTTGTATGGTTTTTGTAGGTTTTATGTTTTTCTTTTTGGTTTTAAATATGTACATAGGATACATAAAGACTATATTTTACTCATCCTTTTTCTTCTTGAAGACGTTTGAGAGTTTCAGAGACATACTCTTCATTCCAAGTCGCGGGAGTAGAAATTCGAACCGATCTCTTGGTAATGCCTTTGTGAATATGTCCGCAAGTTGATAATCCGTCGTCATGAAGTAAAGTTCAACCACACCGTTCTCCATTTGATCTCTTATGAAATGGTGGCATATGTCGATGAGCTTTGGTCGGGAGTGCTGGACATTGTTGCAGCAGAGAGCGATAGCACTTTTGTTATCACAATACAAAGGTATATTATTAAATGCAAAGCCGTAGTCCGTTAGCTGTGATCGCATCCAAAGGATTGTCACTGAACAGTTGCTAATCTATCACAAATTCAATTACTCCTTCCTCCCATGGCATTTTGTGACACTTATTCTGTCACAATGTTGTTACTATTGTGTCACTAATTCTTTGTACACTCATGACAGTATTAACTTCGAATCCAAAGCAAAGCAAGCAGTATTAATCAAACCGAGCAGTATTAACATTTACCTTTGGCAGTAGAAACGTGCCCAAGCAGTTGTAATCATTATCCTCATTTGACACATCTTACACCACCAGTAACCATACTTGTCGAAACCCTTTCTTGGATTTTCTTTGCGTCTGTTCGAATATAACCCTCTTTTGTTCTCCACGTCAAAAACTACAAGGCCCAACTATTGATGCGCGATAACATATAAATAGATGTTGAAAGCAATTTTCTTGGCCAGTGGTATAAACCGATGTTATACTTTACCCTTTTTTTCTTCATGGATTCGACACCAACAACACCTTGTAATCATAGACACCACGAGCCCCTAGGCTCTGATACCAATTGTGAAAACTAAAGAATCATTGTAAGCTCAGATTGTTTAGATCTAATCTAAGATTATAAACATCAAAGATAAACATTATGCAGCGGAATAATAACAATAAGAACAATGATGTTTTTCAAGGTTTTTCTTTTATTCAATCACAGCCTTAAATACTGTTTGATCAGAATAGATCGGTTACTCTAACTAGTAATAGGGATTTACAATCCTTGAGGCTAAACTATAGACGTTTATACTATTTTACTCTACTATACAAACACACACGACACCTTTGTGTTTATACGACTCTTATATGATGTGCACATATAAAACTACACATCTGAACCTCCTTTTATAACATAAGGAGTCCAAGACTTACAAAGGATAAGAACAAAGACTTTTATAGAGGATAAGAACAAATAATATCTTTTAAACATTAAGCTTTATCTTCTGTTATCTTTATCTTCTTAAGGAGATCTTCTGAAATCTTCAAAATCTTCCATCTTTTGAAGAATTATTCTTTTGCGTTTAAGTCCTTTTGTTTCATTCTTTAAATTCATTTTGTCTCATCAAATCAAGAATCCCAACATATTAGATAATTAGTTTGGGTATTATAATCATCATTCATGTTGATTGTTAGTTTAGATCACCTATTCGTTCATCATTTTTGTATGTTCTTCCTTTTCAAATTCTTTTTGTACTTCCTCGATCTTTGTAAAGTTTAGAAGCTAGTTGTATAAACCGTTTGTTAAAAAGAAAGCTTTCAAAATTACATAAATCCTAAAAGGGATTATGTGTGGTTTGAATTTAATAAAAATAAAAAAAGGAAAGATTAGTTGTGCTGTCGTGGTGAAACTTTTATAAAGAAATGATTTTTCTAAAGCTTATTGCTTATTTTAGCTTATTAATAAATTCGAAAGAGCTTATTTGTGTGCTTATATGCGTCGAACATAACGGCCAACCATAAAGGTTTGAACTTTATGCTTATTTGTAATTGTCTTATTTTTCTAAACTTATTTTCATAGCTTATTGACAACTTATATGGTTTTGAGCTTAACGGGCTTAATAAATAAGTCCAAAAGTGCTAGTTTGGTTTTTGTGGGTCTCGGCCCAAAACTAAGCCCAAACCGTAGGCTATAAGCCACAGCTTGGCTTAATTAGTGGCTTATTTGTGTAGCTTATTAGTTAAGCTAAAATCTTATTTGTTTATATGTTTACTTATTGGATTGATTTCGGACTTGTAGTAATCTATATATATTTCGTTTAGGCTTATTGGACCTAAAAGCCCAATAAGGGTCCATTAAGGTTTTCGGCTTATTTTTACTTAATGAAACTACTAGAAGGTTTAACCTTTTGAAAATAAGTTTCTCATACCACCCTCAAAGTAATCCTTCCTTTTGAATACATTAATCTTAGCAGTAGGCGGTAGACACAAAAATGGTTTCTGAGATCAAGGGCAATTTGACATCCTCGGGCATATTAGAATTTAAAGTTATGGGGGAAACAAATTTACAATACCTTCAAACGAGCTTGTTTTTTTTAGCAATTCCTTTTGGATATTTGATAGTCCTTTCTTCTATTCAGACTGTCGCAAATTAGTGTGAGCTAATTTTCCTACACCTGTTAAGGTAGGTCGAGAGAGCATTACATTTACGCTAGCTCATAAGTCAGAAAAGGGCAGTTATCATATGCACAACATTATCGTATATTGTGCAAGGTAAATGGAAAACTCCTTGGGTCTTTCTCTTTTTGAGGTATGGATTTATCGATATGTGAAGTTTCATATGAGTAAGCTTTCGAGAATTGCGGTCCATATGATCCCTTCTTTTCCTCACAGTAGTAATCATTCAAACGACTTAGAAATGGGATTGTCATTTGTCTTGACTCAAACATGAATCTTTTGTTATGTGGAGTGGATACCGCGTATTGGGGTGATCTAATATGGCGTATCGAGTTTGAATCAGCTTCAGTAGGGGTTGAAATTGATTTGACATGATCTCTCTAGTTGGATTCAGTAGAGCTAGGTAGGCTTCCAAATCCTCTTTCCTGTAGTACCTTGCTTATATGCACGATTTGAATCTCTAGAGTTTTAATCGAAGCTCCTTGGTTTCACACGGCCGCATCAGTCGAAGCTCAGATTTCTTTAATCATGTTGGAATTTTCTTCATGTCTCTTCGCTAATTCACTCATAAACTTGCTTAGGGTTTCTTCCATAGATTGCCTCTGTTCTTGGTATGGAGGGTTTGCATTGTTCCTTTGGTAGAATCCTGGAGCTTCTGCTCTATATACTCCTCCTTGGAAAGTTCCACTAAATTGAGTGTAGTAAGCCTCTTCGAGGGTTTTACCTTCTTTTTTAGTGGGAAATCTTTGGTATAGTGAGGCCCTTTACATTGTTCACATCCTACTTGAGCAGCATAAACCTTCTAATTCACCTTCTTGATTTCTCATCCAAGATTATTAATTTGTGCTTGTATGGCTACCAATCCGTTAGAAGTTTTAGTACTTCTTGTCCTAGATGTTCCATTGTGCCATATTTGAGAGTATTCATCTATTTCTTAGATGGCTGCTTTTGCATCGACATCAGTCTTAGACGGTATTGCGCCTTTTGAATCAAGAATCTGTCTAGTTTGGACATCCAATCTGTTATAAAACAAGATTACCTCCTGCATCTCCGTTAAATAGTGTTGATGACATTTCATCAAGAGTTCTTTAAATCGCTCCCATGCTTGGTAAAGGGTTTTATCTGTTTCTTGCTGAAAGTTGTTGATCTCCTCTATTTTCTTTGCATTACGAGCAGGTGGGCAATATTTGCTTAGAAACTTTGTCTTAAGATCTTCCTAAGTTGTGATTGAACCAGATGGATTGTTTCTTAGCCAACGACTCGCGGCTCCAGTTAAGGACATAGGAAAGGCTCTAAGCATCACTTGGTATTGAGTTATATTAGGGATATGGAATAGATCGACAATCTCAAGATCTTTCTTAATGTGTTCGTTCGCATCTTCATGATCCGAACCGCTCCTGGTGTTGTCACGTAGATCTAATCTAATGTTAAAAACCAAAATATCAAATAAAAATCAAGATTAAATTTCACTGCTCGGCAGCGGCGCTAAAAACTTGATGTGCTATCGTGTAGGTGTTATTTATGTATCAAGTTTTACTATTTATATTTTGCCGACTTTACCTAAAACAACACTCTCACAGGAAGTGTACCCGGTCAAATGGGAGTTTCGTGGTAAGTAGGGTGTCGATCACTAAGAGCAAGAATTAATCTTTCAATTTATTAATTATTTGGCTATCTAGACTAAATTAATTATATTCTATGTTAAACCTATGCTAAACCTATGTTAATCCTAAATCTAATGGATAATGGGGGTTTTAGCCTGAGAGACTGGCACGGGTTTTATGGTGACTAAAATCAACTTAAGACACTAAAACACACGCAAGCAAATTAACAGAAGATAAAAAAGCGGTCTAGCCAAATATAAGAAAATTGTATTAACCATTATTAATCCAATCAGAACGTTGGTTTGTTTATTTAGTGCAATGATTACTTATCTCGAGGCGGCATATCATTTTTAAGACTTAGGCGCTACTTCTTCCATAAACCTAGACACGTAGAATTCTGTCACAATTAAACGCATCCGCATAAAACATCCATATTTGCTGATTATAATCTATCTTATGGATTAAAGCAATGGTGATCTTGTTAAACCCTAGCTCATAGAGACTTTACCCACGTACTGATTAATGGCAATTCATACACTAGTAGTCCACTAACCAAGTCTTTAAGAATTAATTGAGAACGTACTCGATGATCCCTGATGTCACCTGCCGGTCCAACTAAGCTCACAATCTAAGGGCAAAGATAGGTTGTTATTTGTGATCCTATTGGTCTAGATGTATAAATCACTATGATGGTGTCGTCGTGTAGATGTTTGATTTGAATAAAATATATATAATATATATTATACCAAATAGTAATAATATAGAGAGTATCCCGTTAGAAATAAGAATCACTTTTAGAAAAAGTAATTATTTATCCACCGGATGTCGTGTCCCAACGAGAGATGAATTTGAAATCCACGTAGGTATTTTGTTTGATGCTTGAATAATCAAAGATTTTTGGTTTTAAAAATTATGGTTTTTAATACTAATAATATAATATAAAAACTATAATAAAGCTAAAATAATACTAAAACGGGCATGCTCGCTAAATAACAATAAACGACAATGACAATAA
>BQNB010006580.1:0-26927 GCA_026074375.1 Tanacetum coccineum | reverse complement strand
AAGGCAGGGGACCCAAAGTTCAGGATGACTGGGAGGCTATTCCATCTCCTCTAACAAAAGAACATATCGAGGGGCACTTTTCCTCCCTCATGTCTATAATTAAAGATCACAACAGAAAGAACAAGACAGATCCTATACAATTAGACTTTGATGAGGAAGACACCGCAGTAAAAGACACTAGTATTGTAAAAGGGAAGGAAGTAGTGGATGGCGACCTCATAAAGCCTTTCAAGGAAGCTTTGAAAACACCTCTCACACGGAGGATCATAGAATTTGCTGAGTCCGAGGTATAAGATGCCGACTAACATAAAGTTATACGATGGAACCACCGATCCTGAGGACCACCTGGGTCGGTTCGCCAGTGCACCCAACTCCGACGAGTGGCTTATGCCAGTTTGGTGTAGGATGTTTTAGCAAACTCTTGACGGACCAGCTAGTAGATGGTTCAAACGCTTGCCGCCTAACAACATCGATGAATGGGCAAACTTAAGGGAAGCGTTCACTACTAGATATTTAGTTAGAAAAACGTGCTTTAAAGAACCTCACGAGATCACCAAGATAGTTAGGAGGGCTAATGTATAGCTGACGGCATTAAAAGAGAGGTGGATAGTATAGATTGGGTTCATTATGGGAGTGCCAGAAATCATGAAAATTTCATCTTTCATGGATTCGCTTAAATGCCCAGAATTAGCAAAGCGTTTCTCAGATAAGACCCCAACAACAGTGAATGAGATGATGAAGAGGTTAGATGATTTTGTTCGTTCTGAAAGTGCCTTCGCACAAACAGAGCTTCCCAAAGGCGAAACGAGAGAACAGCATCGAAAGTCGTATTTTCCTCTGGTTAGGAAGGACGATCGTCCCTTCCGGAACAACAATCATGTGATAAACTAACAAAGGTATGACCCCCAAAACAACTACAGGGGAAGAGATAAGGTTGTCCCCTACAAGGGAAGGGACAATCGGCCCCTTACCCTCCATAAAGAGGAGACTACCAAACCCGGGTGGCTCCCGTCCTCACCTTGGATGCTCTCACCAAACACGTCAAAGAAATTTTGGAAACCAAAACTCAATTACGCTTGGCACCCCCGAGGCCGATAATACATCCCTAGAGGGGTGGAAACATAGACAAGTTCTGCGACAACCATCAAGAAAAAGGCCACCACACTAATGATTGCCACCATTTAAGAAGATAGCTGGAGGCAGCACTAGAGTCTAGTAAACTGAACCATATGATAAAGGATGTACGACAAAGAGGAATGGGGAATCAAAAGGGAGATGGTCCTCAGCAGGCCAAGATAATCAACATGGTAGGGATTAGATCCCTGAAAGAGAGGAAGAGGAAGACATAAGAAGTAATAGAAAAATAGATGGACATTAACCTTCCATTCGATCTTTGCGGAAGATGTTTAAGATGAATCACTAATTGTGGAGGCTGAAGTAGATGGGTACTTAGTCAGAAGAAAATATGTAGATGGAGGATCATCAGTAGAGGTTATTTTGAACATTGCTTTGAGAATCTCAGTGCGGCAATAAAAGCTAGGTTGAAGGAAACCCAGACGGACTTCGTAGGCTTCGCCGGGGAAGAAACTAAACCGTTGGGTAAAATAGAATTAGAAGTATGCTTTGACAGTGAAGGGTTGTGTAGAAGGATGACAATGAAGTTCACAGTCATTAAGGCCCACTTACCCTACAATGTAATATTAGGAAGGACGAGTCTAAGAGCCTTGAGGGCCATTTCTTCATCCATTCGATGATGAAGTTCCCTACTCTGAGAGGAATCCCTACTTTGGTTACTAGGTCAGTGATCATATCGAACTGCGGGCAGTTAGAAAAAAAACAAGTGGTCGAAGAAGAAAAGAAGGAAGAGGTCAAAACAAAGGCGGTCAACGTAACGGAGGAGATACTAGTAAATCCGACATTCCCTGACCAATTGATCGTTATAGGTGAAGGATTGCCCAAGACATGTAAAGCTCAACTGAAGCTCTTATTAAAAAACAACATGGATATATTTGCTTGGGAACCCGCGGACATGACAAGATTTCCCTAGAGGATCATAGAGCATAATCTGAATGTCAACGCATCCATCGAACCGAAGCGTCAAAAGCGTAAGGTATTAGCACCTAAAAAGAGTAAAGCGGCGGCCAGGGATGTTAGCGAATGGTTTAAGGTTGGTATTGTCCAATCAATCAGATACCCCACTTGGATTTCCAACCCGATACTTGTCAAAAAATGTGACGGACATTGGAGAATGTGTATCGATTTCAAAGTAGAGTCCGTCATGGGCTTCAAATACAAGTGTTTCTTAGATGCATACAAAAGATATTACCAAATTCGGATGTCAAAGGAAGATGAGGAGAAAACAACATTCTATACAGACTAGGGAACTTACTACTACAACAAGATGCCATTTGGATTAAAAAACACGAGGGCTACAAACCAACGGCTGATAGATTCGACCTTCCAGTCACAGATTGGAATGAATATGGAGGAATATGTGGACAATATGGTGATAAAGAGCAATGATGAGAAAATTCTATTGGCAGATGTGGTAGAAACATTCGACAATCTAAGGAAAATAAACATGAAACTTAATCTAAAGAAATGCTCTTATGGAGTGAAAGAGGGTATGTTTTTGGGTTATATGGTAACTTCCGAAGGGATCGGTGCGAATCCTAAGAAGACTAGGGTTTTGGCTGATCTACAATCACCTCGTACGCTAAAAGAAATGCAAAGCCTTGTCGGAAAGCTTACAGCCCTAAATAGATTCCTAGCAAAGTCAGCAGAAAGATCCCTCCCTTTCTTCGACACACTAAAAAACATAACGAAGGAAATCAAGCACGAGTATAAATGGACCATTGAGGCCGAAGAGGCCTTTCAGCAGATAAAGAGATGCATCATAAACCTTCCTTTCCTCACCCCTTCGTTCCTAAAAGAAACTTTGTATGCATACCTTGCAGTATCCAGGGAGGCGGTGAGTTCCATTCTACTCAATGATCGGAAAGGAAAACAAAGCCTCATCTAGTATGTCAGTTGCACTCTAAATGAAGCGGAAATAAACTATGCCCAATGGAAAAGTTGTCATTATCACTGGTGCATATGACAAGGAGGTTGAGGCAGTATTTTAAAGCGCATCCGGTGAAGGTCATCACTGACCAGCCTATAAAACAGATCCTTAGTAAAACAGAGGCTTCGGGAAAGTTTCCAAAATAGTCGAGTTAAGGGCATACAACATCACGTTAGAAGCTAGAAATGATGTGAAAGGGCAAATACTAGCGGATTTCATAACCGAAATGCCGGATGGAGAGTCACCAGAAGAGTACTTTTGAATTCCAAAGGTAACCCCTGAAAAAGATGACACAAAAGAATGGACATTGTTCATAGACGTGGCATCAAGTTCAAAGGGATCCAGAGAGGGTCTAGTATTGATTGGTCTTAGCGGCATTGAGCATACTTATGCCCTCCGTCTAACATTCGACCACACGAATAATAAAGAAAAGTACGAAGCACTTTTAGCAATGATAAGAATCATAAGGGGAATGGGCATACAAAAGTTGTAGGTAAAGGTCGACTCTAATTTAGTCGACAGTCAGATAAACGAGAACTACATAGCCAGCAGTGATAGCATAATGAAGTACCTGGCATAAGCGAAGGAGTACATTGCTAGTTTCAAATCTTTCTCCATAAAAACATCCATAGGAATAAGAATCAGAAAGCTGATGTACTCAGTAAGCTTGCCTCGTTGGTTTTTAATCACTTAACCAAGGACGTTCTAGTCGAGGTTTTGAATGAACGGTCTACGGAAGGGAAAGATATCAACACCGTAGTGGAAGAAGAAGGAGACAATTGGATGACCTCAATCATCCAATGTTTGGAGAAAGGGGTATGGCCAGAGGAAAAAACGAGGCTTACAACCTACGAGTAAAGATCAACCAATACGCAATAGAGAATGGGTTGTTGTTTAAAAAATCATATCTGGTACCCATGCTTAGGTGCGTAGGCCCATTACAGGCAAACTATGTTATCCGAGAAATCCACATGGGTCGTGAGACATGCATTTCGGTCCTCGTGGCGTGGTCACAAAAATAATGAGACGGGGATACTACTGGCCCACCATGCATGAGGACGCTAAGAAGGAGATACCAAAGTGTGACTCATGTCAGATACACTCAGTTGTGCCCAAGCTCCCCAAAACTTTCATGACTTCCATCATGACTCCGTGGCCATTCTACCTATAGGGCATGGACATCCTGGGACCTCTTCCCTAGGCTGTCGGAAGAATCAAATATGTAATTGTGGCAATCGGTTACTTCACCAAGTAGATAGAAGCTAAACCACTAGCCAGAATCATCGGCAAGGATGTAATACGTTTTGTTTTAGACAACATAATTTGTAGGTTCAATCTTCCCCAGATAATTGTCATATACAATGGTACTCAGTTTGCAAATGACCCATTTAAAAGTTGGTGTGCGAGACTGAATATCCAACAGATGAACACCGCCGTTGCTCACCCACAGCCTAACGGACTGGTCAAAAAGGAAAATAAAATTCTAATAGAAGGGATCAAAACCAGGCTAGGAAGAGAGAAGGCTGGCTGGGTAGATGATCGAATGTCTTGTGGGCTCACCGGACATCAATCAAAACAAGCAATGGAGAAACACCATTCAGCTTGACCTATGGAAGCGAAGCAGTCATCCTGGCAGAAATAGGCATACCTACTTACAGAACTATGATGATAAGGGAATGCTTCAACGAGGAAGAGATCCGTCTCAACCTAGACCTATTGAAGGAGAGAAGAGAGTTAGCTGCCATCCGAGAAGCAAGGTACCAGACGAAGCTAGAGCAGTATTACAACAAGAAGGTCCATTTGACCAGTTTTAAGCCTGGGGATTTCCTGTTTTAGAAAAATGAAGCAAGTAGGGTAGAAGATCAGGGGAAGCTAGGACCAAAATGGGAGGGACCGTACAGGGTCAAAAAAGCATATCAGAATGGCTCTTAGAAACTAAAGACAATGGAAGACAAAAAAGTGCCACGCACTTGGCATGCAATTAATCTTCAAAAATGTTATTTGTAGGAATTCTGTAATATGATTATTAATATGAAGCTCCGACTCCTCGTTTGTAGGAAGGGTCAATTTTTCTAGGATACATGAAAACATAAGCTCTTACCGGACGGCTCGTTACCTCCGGAAGGACCGTATGCTTAAAATATCTGAAGGCCTAGCCAAAAGAGTACAGCCGGAGTACATGGCACCAGAAGGCAAAAATTAAAATCTCTAAAAACCTAGCCAAAAGAGTATCGCCGGAGTGCATGACACCAAAAGGCAAAAAATTAAAACCTCTAAAGGACTAGCCAAAAGAGTACAACCGGAGTGCATAACACCAAAAGGCAAAAAATTAAAACCTCTAAAGGCCTAGCCAAAAGAGTACAGCCGGAGTGCATGGCACCGGAAGGAAAAAAATAAAACCTCCAAAGGCCTAGCTAAAAGAGTACAACCGGCGTACATAACACCGAAGGGCAAATATCGAAACCTCTAGACTAAGTCAAGAAAAGATGCGCCGGAGCACACAACACTTAAAATTATGCATCAACAAACAAGAACGGTAGGAATTTAGTCATAAGAACAAACATTAAAACCAGTGGTACAACTTCCTACGTCGAAAACAGATCCGAACGGATGAAAATTATCATTACATTATAGGAATGCCTAGTTATTACATCCAACTGTTAAGAAAACAAAACAAAATACAAGCAAAGGTACGCGAAGCTAAGTCTTCTTTGAGGGAGGGACACCAAATCCGCTAAGAGCCTTAGAGATGGTGGGAGTTGAGGTGCCTTTGAAGGGAGCAGGGTCAGGATGAACCTTTAACAAATCAGCCACCGAATGACGATACCCGCTAGCAATCTTTTCAACATAAGGATACTCCTTCTCGAACAACTTGTTATACATTGGGTACAACTTCTTGTCAGAATAAGGATCAAAGTCTTCAGCTTTGTGAAGAAAGGCTATAGTTTCCTTGTTCGTGCGCCCCTCGCTCAATCCTTTACCCCACCCATCTTGAGTAGCCATATTAAGGGGCTCTGAAAGACTGTTTTTGTATTCATGACTTTTCAGAAGTCGGCTAACCACTGTAGGGAGCAACTTTCGAATGCAGTCAAATTTCTTAATTTTAGCTTGACCCAGCTCGGCAGTGAGTTTTTCATGATCGTTAGCCCATTCGGCTAGCATTCTTTCAGCATAAGTTAATGTAGAGTCTTTCCTAGCTAACTCAGCCTCCAATGACTAGATTCGGGCAGCTTGATCATGGTTGGCAGCAGATAAATAGTTTTTCTCATTCTACAAGATCTGCACCTTCTACCCGCACCCAGAATGCTCCTCTTTCACAACCTTATAACGATTGATTGCATCAGTGTCAAGTTTGGAATTATGCTCTAAATCTACACGAGCAGTCACATACTTCCGAACTATTTTAGAACATTCAGCATGAGTGTCAGCAAGTGTGTCATAGTCAGCCAAAAGGTTCTAAAACCTCTCCAACATATTCGTCTAAGCCATGGCCCCTCTGGCCATACTAAACCAAGCACTCTAAAGTGCAACTTCATTGGTTAGGGCGTTGAATTCTTCTTGGGCAGCAGGTGGGACAAGATGTACCATCAGCTTAAGACACCATTCGAGAGTATCTACGCAACACCTAAGAGGAATGGCCTATTGGGGAACATATACAGAAGCGCCACGTGATGACTCACCCTCCTTGATGTTCCGACCTAGGAAAGTAAAGGAGAAACGTTAGTATTAAAATAAAGGTTCGTAATAACAAAGTAAAGGCAAAAGGAGGCAAACTAACCTGTCAGAATCTGTCTCGGTCGAGACGTAGGAGCACCACTTGACAAATGCTATTCAGGATGGGATGACTCGTCAGCATTGGTCTCAGATAGGAACACTTGTATTTTTTCAGGATGAATAGACTGTTCAGGCATATTTACAAATGGCTCCACGCGAGGGGGGACTCTCTTGAGCTCTAATATCATTGACATTGGTAAAGTTGTGCACAGACTCGCTCGCGAAACCATGGGGAGAATGGCAGGTCAAACGATCTCCATCACCCGGACATTTGGCTCTCCGTCATTATGTCCGGTATCATCCAAGGCTATTTGGTTTACCGGAGGAACGGTTCGCAGAGGAGTAGGAGAAGAAACACGACCTGAGCTTGCCGGGGCACCCTTTGGTTTCGCCGGAATCTTTCTCCTCTTCAATTTAGAACTTCCCCCTTTGTCATTTTCTCTCTTGTTTTCTTTATTTTTGGTAGCTGCCCTAGCCGCTTGAGCTTTTTTCTTCTCACAAGAAGCGATAACTTTAGGATCCTCGACCTTCACCTCCACTTGGTTATCAGTTTTATTCGGAATGTGTTGGTCAGCCGGAAGTGGAAGGGTGTTATGTTGTCCTACCAGACGGTTGAAGGGAATCGCAAACCCCATTTCAATGAAAGTTCTGGAAAAAAAGGGGAAAGGAAGATATTTAGCCTTGGTGACCACTGAAAGTAAAAGGAAAACAACAAATCAAGCGTTAGGAGGAACAAAGAAGCATTCATACACACATCTACAAGAAGAAAAGTCACAACAGATTACCATTCCCTCCGGTATCTTTAAAAACAGGAAAGAAGCCAGGGAAATCCCGGGTGGTGGCAAGTCCAACGCCAAAAACTAGGCCGGGAGGCACGGGACGAAGATCGATGATTCTCTCGCTAAGGGTCCCAATGTCCTGTATACTGAAATCATTATCCGAAAAGGCATCATAGACATCCGAGTCATGATGTCTCCAGGCTATGGCATCCGGCACGACCCTCTAATCTAGGAAGAGGAAACGATCTTTCCATCCTTTCATTTCGGAATAAATTTAGTTGAAAATTTTACCTCCGTCATTTTTGCCTACTCTCTTCTCAAAAGAAAATCAATGTCCTTGTTTGCTAATCTTGTAAAAGACACGAAAGAGGCTCACGGTCGGGGAGATACCCAAACTATGGCAATATAATTCAAACATAATCAAACGATTCAAGCCTAAAGGTACTAGTTGAGAAATATGTACTCGGAAGTGTCTAATGGTACTTAAAAGAATGGTAGAAAAAGGAACCCTTAGCCCAGATAACTCAAAAAATTGTTCATATAGGCCTATAACCTCCGACGGTAATTGGTTCATCGTCCATCCTTCCGTCGAAGCGCTAGGGTGCAAACCTAGTGGAACAATATATTTCTGAGCCAACAATATAACATCCTTAGCGGTCATTTTAGATTCATAGCATTGCATGTTAAATTTGGGAACAACGACAACCAGAACAACTTTCCTCGACCATATTTTCAAGATACTAAAAGGAGCACAACTGTGGGAAAAAATAAACAAAAAACGGATATATACCTGAGTACAATAAGTAGGAAGTCTCAAAAGGTCGTTCGGGAGAGGAAAGTGAAAAACACGCAGTAAAAATAAGAAGGGACCACTCTTTATAGGGAAAAAACGAGACATGGAAACGTCGCATCATGTCAGGGTAGTTACGTGGACAAATGATGGCCGTTAATTAGGAAGTGGCAGACACGTGTACAGTCACGCTTCCCAAAGACCGCTCGGGATGACGTTTGGATTTTAACCTATGTGTAATAATGATTTTTGTTTTGTTATGTAGGTAACAAAAAAGATTTTATTTTATTTTATTTTATTTTATTATTATTATCTTTTATTTTACTGATGATTCCGGAGAATAATGCATAAGTATTATATCACTAGTCTTCAACTAATAACATGATACTGGGAGGGACATGTCGCCGTATATGCCAGAGGGATCCAAACCGGAAGGCACCACATCCTTCCGGAGGGCACCGACCGAAGGAGCCCAGCAAACCAGTACATCTAAAAGACCAGGTCCTCCCTCAAACCAGCGGTCCATAACTAGTACTCATAACAGCGCCGCCATTCTAGAAATCATGGGATATTGTCCCTCACGTGACGATACCGCCTGACACCAACATAAGGATAGTTTAGCGCATCTATTCCCTAGATGTCCGGAACAGTGCTCCAGCACACAGTAAACCGGGTATTATAAATACCCCATCATTTACTACAGATCAGGTAGCATTTACTGCACTCATACTTATTCATTTACTCTTACGCCTCTCGGCTCTCACTATATACTTACTCTCACGCCGGAGCTTTGTCTCTGGTTCCAACCCGAGGCGAGGCTAACGCGTCCTTTCTTTCTTATTCTCAGTGATTTAGCTTTGCGCCCTTCGAAATCAATGAGGATCTCACACTTCACTCGAGGTACAGGAAATTACATCGACAGTCCGGTTAAACTAAAATGAACAAACACGAACAAACTTTCATCCGTGTTCGTCTGATTCATTTACAGCCACACTTTTATGATTATGCAACTAAAGATTCATCATATGTCATAAAAATTAATCAACATAAACATGAATAGACACCAAATATAATGTCTTTTTTTATCCTAAAACAAAAAAGGATATGACACATGTAATATGGTGTAATTTGAAGAAAAATAGTTTATATCAAGTATGTACAAATAGTTTTGGTTTGGTTCTCAGCTGTTCGAGTTTGGCTGTCTTAGGTCCAAAACTAAAATTAGTATAGCCAGTTTCGATACGTTTCAAGTTTGATTCCTTAATCGCTTTGTTTGAACCGATTTTTTATGCAACATAAATAATTATGGCAAATTATTGTTCGTAGTACTTGTGCCACTATATTGACACCATCTAGCCACATCTAACTTTTATTCTTGCTTTAACTTCTCTTTTAGGAAAGATTTTGCTATGTGTTACAATTTAATTTTGCGAAAATGACGTATATAACCAAATTTGAAATGACTTTGCATGCCGAGACCATGACTTTCTGACATTTTCTATATAACCAATTTGATCGCGCTTCAATGTGAGTGATGAGAGTGATCAACACGTGTCTAGCCCTTGTTCCAAGTTCCAACTTACGGGAAAAAAATTGGACACGTCATAGATCGCGCAAGTTTTTTAGTGAATCAACTTTTTTTTGAGCATCAGAAAGTGTTGCTCTATATTAAGATTTAGGTTTAGTGTATAATTAGGGTTTGAGTTTTGGCTAAATAATGATATTCCGCCAATCTTTGTGAACGTTTTAGCATACCTATACGTTGTATAAAATTTTGTTAAAGACAACACAAATGACCAAATTAACAAAATTTTATATAACGTATATGTATGTTAAAACGTTCACAAAGATTGCCGATATCATGATTTTGCCAAAACTCAAACCCTAAAAATACACTAAACCCTAATAATACACTAAACCCTAAATCCTTAATAATAGTGCATACTTTTCGATGCTCAAAAAAAGTGAATCGCTAAAAAACTTGTGCGTTCTATGACGTGTCAATTTTTTTTTGTAGTTGTAAACTTGGAACAAAGGCTGAACACGTGTCGATCACTTCATTCACTCACTTTGAAGCGGCAATCACTGGTTATATAGGAAATATCGGAAAGTCATGGTCTCTGTATGCAAAGTCATTTCAAATTTGGTTATATACATAATTTTCGCTTTAATTTTTGCCCCTATCGAAAGCTAGACATCGACCTTTTCTGCTGGCAACAATGTTCGTATAAAAGTTGATTAATAATTTAAAAAGTGACAACTTTATCATAAATTGGACACACCGATTATGATCAAGCGTCCCTCGTATATTTAAAATTCGCTGTTTTTTTCATACCAGGCCACCAATGATTTAAATATTATGTCAGGAATGCGTAGTTACACTAATAATTAAATAAGTGTGATCTGCCTTTTAGTGACCTAATTAGGCCCTTTTTCATTCAAGTACTAAGCAACGTGTTAGTTTGATTAGTTTTTGTTCTTTGATCGACTAAAGTATGCATCTAAAGTTGGAGTTGGGGAAGGTACTAGTCGTTATTAAAGCTTAATTAACAATATTAGGTTATACAATTTTAATATTATAATGTGGCATTGATATATGCTTTAGAAGATTTTTTAGGTTCACTATTAGAAAAGATATCATTAACAACAATTAGAAATCATTGCTAAATTGTGTATTTGTCATCTAATTTTAGCAAAAAAATTGTTAACAAAGTTGCAATCTCTTTTAGCAACAATTTTCTTTTGAACGACGGCTTTATATAAAACTAGCAAAAGCTAGAAGCAATTACAAAGAAGATATAGTAGTATGGTTTGTAAACACCTATCCAATAATTTTAAGATTAGGAATTCCTCATAGAGAGATCACATAAAACGATTGAGAAATCAAATTTATCCCATAACTAGCTTCCTAGGAGGAGTGTTAGAAAAAACCAACCCATTACAGAAACAAAATTGGACCGTAAACGAACCCTCATGCGCCTTCAGAAGATCGCACCTTTTTAGAGAACGAGTGGTATCAAGCCACGAGAACCAATCCTTCTAGATTTGCGCAAAAGGCAAATATCAACCTCCCCATTTAGCCAACAATGATCTACAACGATTAGAAGCGCTATACTGCGATCTCGCGCGCAGCAAAGTAGAATGATGTGAAGATGTGTATCTTTTGAGCCTGCTTTCAATCGATATCAAAGAAGTGCGTTTATGTACAAGATCGCTTCGGCGCAGCTAACGTGCTATCAGATCGAGTCAGGACCATCGATTGACCCTATACTGCGTCGTGATTCCAATTGCATCTCATCCTACGAGGGATGAGTCTATAGGTCTGAGACAAGAATAGACTACGTCACATCTCTACCCGCTCATGATGTTAAAGTAAGATACATTACCTTGTGTGGGTATTGTTGGGCTAAGTATCGGCTAATGTACCATTATTGTGACTTGACAAACATATCCAATAATGAGACTCACCGTTAACTTCTCTTCACCCCCCTGCTTCTCATACCCCCATCACCACATACCCCCAAATAACATTCCACCTAAAATCCCTACCCCGCTCCCCCCACCCCACCCCAAGCAACAGTAACCCTAGCCCCCCCCCCCCCAGGTCACCGACTCGTCCGCCTGGCCTCGCCTCTCCATAAGCCACAATCCTACTCCCCGCCTTACATACACACGTAGGGATTCCTGCGGAATTGATCAAAGAGCGAGCCGAAGCGACTGAAAACCCTTTGTTGACATCAAAAGACCAATTTCAAGAATCATTTTGATCCGATAACACCACGTCCCCTATAAGGCTCTTCAAATTAGCTAGTTGCGACTCTTCTATTCCACCTCTCGGGATCCTTCTAAGAACTAGATTCCAAGTCTTGAAGAGAGACACGATTAGCAATGTTGCAATTTCTATCAGTGTCAAGCATGTATATGCGAGGGAAAACAACTTTCAAAGGAAGATTACCATTCCAAACTTCCTCCCAGAACCGAATAGAACTTCAATTAGTTGGTATTTCTACAAATGACCATATATATTTGTTGCTAATTTAGCAATCACTAAGCAATTTCGTTGCATTATCAAATTAGCACCGGTCGAATTATCATCAATTGGTGTTAGTTGCTAATTTGACCGGTGCTAATTTTAGAATACAACGAAATTGCTTAATCGTTGCTAAATTAGCAACAAATATTATGGTCATTTGTAGAAATACTAATTAATTTTTTTGTTGTTAAAAAAATTATAACTTTATTAAGAATTTTCTTACTAAAATTAGATGCTAAATGCATAATTTAGCAACGATCTAATTGTTGCTAATGGCATTTTTTCTAGTAGTGTTAAAAAGATATCACTTTAGTCACATTGATTTTGTTTTGAAGTTTCAATTAGTGATCACTAATAAATTAAGGTTAAGAGCAGGGATGGACCCATAATTTTTAAGAAGGTGTTGCACAAAAGAAATGTTGGGCAAATAAAAATTACATAATAAGAAACGAAAGTAGCAAAAATTTTTTTGGAGGTTGCACAAACCACAAAAACAACAGTTTTAAAATCTTTTTGCACTTCGTAACCAAAAATCAGGTGTAGCCCGCGTCACACCTAGCATCCATGTGGGCCCGTCCCTGCCTAAGAGTACAATTATGTGCATGCAAGAATAAGGTTTTAGCTACAGTGTATCTTCAAGAAAATTAACATTTGGTGACTTGTGAAAAGAGTAACTAAAGGTGGATCTATACTTAACTTTCATATATTGACACAAAATTAAGAGTGGGTATATGTTATTTTTGTTTTTACATGACACAGGTTTCTTGAAAGAAATTCGTTGAAGTTTCAAACTCGTAGCTTTTAGCTAGTCACACTTTGTATAGATTTATATCGCATGGGATGATATGATTCCATATAAGGTACCGTTAATAAAGTTCACTGAAATGATTCCCATATCAGCAAAATAAAATAAAAAATAATACTAGTATCTAAGTAGCCGTTAATAAAGCTCACTAAATAAAATTAGCATGTCCTTTACTTGTACCAAATGTACAATTACTCGTCTTTAATGTACGTCTTTCCCTTTTCATAATTTTTGTTCGATTGCTGTAAACACAAAAGCTCTTGATTTAAAGGAAAAAAGTGAAATGTATTAACTTGCTCATTTCATCATCTAAATTAGCATTTGCTAGCTTAATTTTATGATCAAAATTTATGTAAAGAGAAACAAAAAAAGGAGCACGAGTTATTAAATGGGTTTAAGCCGTAGAATAGCAACGAACTTTTCCAAATGTATCGATTTGGTACGTGTACTTTTAAAAAGTTGTACAATAGTAACGAACTTTCATAAGTGTTCTCATCTGCACATTTTGATGACGTGTCACGTTATTGATGGTGCTACATGTCAGCCTATCAGGTATGACACGTCATCAAAATGTGCATAATGGAACACTTATAAAAGTTCGTTACTATTGTACAACTTTTTAAAAGTACACGTACCAAATCGATACATTTGAAAAAGTTCGTTGCTATTTTACGGCTTAAACCCTTATTAAATTAATAGTCTTGAGTAACCTCTGAAGAACTAGCTAACATCACTTTTAGTCCGTGACTAATTAGTTTTCTTCTCTCAAACTATTATAAAACCTCATTATAAACTTCTCAGCAGCCTCATCAACTTGATCACCATCTTCATCACCGTTACTTAACGGAAAAGGCGAGTCTGTTATCCTCAACTCCTTAATCATAGGACTCTTCCCAAATCGCGACAATGCTGGCGATGCAGTGGCACTTTTTAGTATCTCCAAAGCCTTCACAATTACATCATTTGCAACTAAACTCGTTTTCGTCGTTAGACGGAGGTGGTGGAAGGTTGCGAGGGAATGTGGCAACAGCCCAATTGTGGTGGTGGTGGAACAAGAGTTTGTGTAATGATTTACCCGCGATTTTGCCACGTTTGATCATCATGTTAAGATTAGAAACCAATTTTGCTCTTGAAATGCCTTTTTTTAACATGAAGAACATGACACGAATCAAGTTCCATGCTTTTTTAGTGATTATTGGTAAGTTTTTACCTGCGAACAGTTTATGGATGTTTCAGCTCGAGGAACTCGAGTGCACAAGTTTGACAAAAGTTCTGACTCATTGCCTTTCTCAACTTTAGAGAAAACATGTTTCGATTCACTTATTTGAATAACGTGTAGGATCATTTGAAGATACTATAATTGATTGTAAAATTCTTTCACATACTTGGATCCTTTAATTCAATTCCCAGGAATTGAAAATTAACTTCCAGTTGGATTGATTTGATCTTTGATCCTAAACTTGCTTGTAAAAACATATAGTAATTATGTTTTTTCTTTAGCTTATTAAAATTTTCGCCATTCAAGAAAGAAAGCCTAACTCAGATCGCCTCGTTTACATGTTTAACTATTAAGTATTCATATTGACTTATTGTCTCGAATTAAATCGTGTCAAGTCGACCCTAAATACAAATATACTGAGTTGACTGTTGCCACTCAAGGTAAGTTTATTTTACTTTATATACAAAGTAGGTTTTACTATTGTGATCACGTTTTAAACGGTCCAAATAAGTGTCATATTGTGCTCACCCTTTAGTCTAAGAAATATCTCATTCTTTTATAAGCCTGATGTCATTGTTTTGCAAAAGTTGTATGAAGTACTACTTCAGATAGTTAAATATTCTGGATGGTATACACTTTTCCACAATACATGATGTCATTTTCTTTCTCTGTTTTAAACAACTATGAGTTAAAGTATTTACATAGAAAAGGCGTTTCACAAGGCTTTTAAGGTCCTTGTCGCGGTGACGCCGGTGAATCTATTGTACGCCGAGGTATCTTTGTGTTACATGTTCACCAAAATGTTTATGATCGGTTGTTATTAAAACGTTCAGAAGAAATACCGTACTTCCTATACAGTACGATAATCAAAATGTTTCGAGGTTATCTGTTTACTTAGCATAGGAGGCTTGTGACAATAATGGACCCTTTTGGAGAATGAATGTTCATGGAAAGACACAATGTAGGAGCCTCAAGCTAAAGGCACACACTCTTGTTTTCTACTCCACATCTATAATCAAATAAAAAGCAATTTCAGTGTCAAAAAGTTCATTACATATAATCATTGAAAAATTGGGCTTGATTAAAGGGTGTGGTCAAGAAAAGTTTTTGGTTACATAACATGTTAATTAATGTCGAGTACAAAAGTTCGTCAAATGGTACCATTTCGGCTTTTTTCCTTTTGTAAAGCTAACGTAGAAGAAGCTTGTGACGATGAACCCTTTTGGAGGGTAAATGTTCATGCTCACAAAACCTGTTTTCGGCTCAACTTCCTTATTTAACTGAAAAGCAAAAGTTGATTGCATAATGATTACAAAAATGTATAAGTTTGTTATGCTTTGTTTAACTTAATATGATCTATTTCGGGCTTAATTAAAGGGTTTAATCAAAGTAAAATTTTTGGTCATATAACATGTACCATATTGGTTCGGCTTCTTCTTTACAAAAGTTGCCTCTTTTGCTTTAATGTTTCCACTTTGATGTATACATAGATGCTGTACATGACATCATGATTGAATAACCACTACAAGAAAACTAAAAGTTAGTTGATCTTGTGGCGGCTTTCATCAGCTCAGCTGGTCTAGCAACCAACACGAGGAAGATAAACCGCTTAACACCATAATTAAAAAGACATGAACCTCTAATCGTTACTTCAAGCTGTATATCCACACAATAATCAGGTTAATAAACTTGTTTGAATGAATAAGGACCACAAGAAAAAAATGTACATGTATTTACAAAACAAATTAAAATGTCAGTAAAAGTAAAAAAACAGTTGCCTAATCATAATACATAACAGTCACAAAAGATTACAAGATGCTTCACTGACCCAAAAACATAGTCGGCAATGTGGAGTATTTGGAAAACATATATTGAAACTAGAAGAAAAAGTGTAAGAAAAACTTAAGAGCATTTTGTGACACATTTTGTTCTCTAAAAATGACAATGACTAGTATCTTCTGCACTTTAGAATTAGTTTGAAAGAAATAGAAATTTTATTATTCTTTTATACTAGAGTCGGTAAATGACTGGTTTGTGTCACTAAATGCTTTTCGACTCATAAATGACTGGTTTGTTCTCTAAAAATGACAATGACTAGTATCTTCTGCACTTTAGGATCCGATCTGGTTAACCTCCTAAATCAAATTCAAAGTTCAATTGGACATGGTGGTTCAAGAGTTATTTAAAGGACTTCACTTTCACACCATTGTTTATTCGAAGTCAGCCTATAATCTTTTTTGCGGATTAAAGAAGATTGAATCATAGGATTAATAACAAGTTTGACATACTAATCAATCATCAAATCATTAAGGATGTACATACGCAAACCGGCCCTAATTTACTCAAATCTGTTCTAATGAATAGAAAGTCTCTAGCTCGATGATCACCGCTCCGAGTTCTTGGAAAGAACAAACAGATAACATCACAAATAAACTTATAAATGAGTTTAATCCTGAAAGATTCTTCACAAGAACTATTCAAAATGAAATAAAAATGATATTCATTCTTCATAGAATATAATGACGTAAAAAGATACCAAAATTGTTAGGGTTACACAAATTAAAACATTGAAATTCAATGTTTTAAAACCCGGGTTGAATCGGCCGGTTAAACCGGTTGAACCATGAACATGTCGGGTGACCGGAAGCCGGTTTTGGCCGAAAAACCCGGTTGAACCACCGGTTGAACCATGACCCGGTGGCTCGGCCGAGTCAATTTAAAAACCGGTTTTTAAAACATTGTGAAATATAAGAATAAATTCAAGTATAGTTTCATATAACCCCTACATGTTCACTAATGACATTCAAGTCCCTCATTTAGTTTTCACGTCTCAAATCATTGTAGAACCTCCTTATGAACTTATCAGCAGCCTCGTCCACATGACAATCTTCGCCAACATTAGTTACCGGGATAGGTGAGTTAGTTATCATCATTGGTGAGGTGTTTGTCACCATATCGAGAGCCATAAGAACCGCAGAATTGATGACTATATCATCACAATCATTTACCGCTAGGGGTGGGTTATAATTAGTAAGATGTTGGTGTTTACTTCGGTTTTTCTTATGGGAGGAAAAGATAGAGACTGGGTAAGGAGGGGTGTTGTTGCAGATGAATTCGTAGGACGATGAGGTGGACTTTCTAGCGATCTTGCCTCGTTTGATCATCATGCTAAGATCAGCCATGATTTTTGCTTTGGAAATTCCTTTCTTTAACATGAAGAACATTACACGCATTAAGCTCCATAACTTTTTGGTGATTACTGGTAAATTTTGCTCCATTTTTTCTCTTTAAGGTTTCTAAGTATGTGTGTTTGTGAATGAAATAGGGAAGTGTTCTGATGTTCAATTGTTGATTAAATGAAGAGCTAAAGAGTGGTTTTTGTAGCATGCAAATAAAATTTTGCAAGTAAAGGAAAAATAAAAAGAAAGTCACTTAATAAAAAATAAAGTTGGTCAATGAGGAAGCGTTTTGCATGTTAAAAACATAGTATAACAAATATCCAATTCCGTTGGCATGTGTTTAATTACTTTTGTTCATCTTTTTTTAAGCCTTTATACTGAGATGCTTAGACAAAACAAAATGGGGTTACAAATGTCATGTATGTTTAAGAATTGATGTCTAGAGTTACAAGGGGATATGTTTTGAAAAACAAAAATGTTTCTTTAGTTGATTCGAAACTAATTCGTGATTCAAAGTTCTGAAAATGTAACATCTGATTCATTTAATTTGCAAAATACCATATAGTTATCAATGTTTTGAATTAGCTTACAAATTTCAGTGAATTTATACGAAAACGGTTATTGTGAATCAACAGAAAAGATATTTCTACGAATAAAAACTACGAATCAATGCGACAAAATGCATTTCTCACGTTAAAAGTTTCTGTTTTGATCATGATTCCTAAACTGCGTACATAGATATATACGTATTTTTCATTACGTATCTACGTCTAGTGAACTTGATCCCTCGATCAACCCCCTAGAAGATACATATCAGACTTTGCTTTGTTTGGCCCTTGGCACAAATTTTAAATAGGGTTACCATGGAGTGATTTGTTGGATCGAAATATCTAAACCGTAATCAAAATATACCAAATGTAAAGATTTTCATATAAACTAATTTGTCATCATCTTTGTCTTTACAATTTTCTGTTCTATTTATATGAAATGAAAGGGTACAATCTAAAAGTTGTGTCGGTTGGTGAACCGATGTGTCCCTTGAGAATAACTGTCAAATGACAGTTATTTAACTGCCATGTAACCGCCTTTTTGTCTGCGGGTTATCTAGCGGGTTTGGGATTACCCGGTTTGATGGGTTTCGGTCCAATATTCTCCCCTCTAATCACAAACGCTGCTAGGTAGCTCTTTCAGTCCGATGAGTTGTCTCATAGTCAGAAATCTGATCTTCGGCAGTGCTTTTGTAAGTATGTCCGCTTTCTGGTATTCTCCGCTCACGAATTCGACTTGTATGTCTTCTCTTTCAACGCATTCTCTAATGAAGTGGTACTTCGTGTCAATGTGTTTGCTTCTTCCATGAAATACGGGGTTCTTCATTAGTGCTATAGCAGACTTGTTGTCGACCTGTATTGTAATCTTTTCTTCTTGTGAATGTGTGAGCTTGCTTAGTAGTCTCTTCAGCCATAATGCTTGTGTCGCTGCTGCAGTTGCTGCGATGAATTCTGATTCGCATGATGATAGTGCTACTGTGGCTTGTTTTTGTGTATTCCAGCTAATTGGTGATTCTCCATAGTAGAATATTATGCCGGTAGTTCCTTTTCCTTCTTGAGTGTTAACTCCGTAGCTACTGTCGCTGAATCCATGTATCTTGTTTCCTCCGTTATGCTTGTAGGTGATTCCATAATCCTTTGTTCCTTTTACATAGCGTAGTACTTGTCTTATGGCCTTCATATGTTGTTCTCTTGGTTCTTGCATAAAACGACTAAGTAATCCTACGGAATAACTTAAGTCGGGTCTTGTATGAAGCAGATATCTTAAGCATCCAATTAAGCTTCGATATTCGGTTGAGTTGACCATTGTTCCTTCATTGATCTTCGTTAGTCTTGTTCCTGGGTCCATTGGTATCAATGTCTCGTTGCAGTCTAACATTCCAGCTTCCTTTAGGATTTTGCTTGCGTAGGCGGATTGTTTTATGGAGATGTCACCGTTAGTTTGTGTGACTTCTATTCCTAGATAGTAGGCTAACAATCCTAGATCACTCATTTCGAATTTTTCTTCCATTTGAGCTTTGAATTTGTCGATTTCCTTCTTTGGTGTGCCAGTAATGATTAAGTCATCTACATAGACTCCTATTAGTAATGTTGAGTCTTTTGATGTTTTGGTGTAGATAGCTTGCTCTAGTGCACATTTCTTGAAATCTAGAGACTTCAAGGTGTTGTCTAATTTTATATTCCATGCACGAGGTGCTTGTCTTAGTCCGTATAGGGCTTTTATAAGCCTATAGACTTTTCCATTGTCTTGTCTCTTTATGAAACCTTCGGGTTGTGTGACGTATACTTCTTCTTTTAAATCTCCATGTAGAAATGCAGATTTTACGTCAAGGTGATGTACTTCCCATTTATTGGTAGCAGCTATGGCGAGTAGTAGTCTGATTGTTTCCATTCTTGCTACTGGTGCGAAGACTTCTTCAAAGTCTATGCCATGCTGTTGTATGTAGCCTTTTGCTACTAATCTAGCTTTATGCTTGATTATATTTCCATTAGCATCTTTCTTGGTCTTGAATACCCATTTTAAGCCTATAGCTTTATGTCCTCTGGGTAGAGTGGTTAACTCCCATGTATTGTTTCTATTGATGGAGTCTAACTCGACCTTCATTGCTTCAAACCGCCGTTAATTATGGGGTTTTTTTCTTTGGATAAAAAACGTGAATCGAACTGATGATTTCACTGGATTCGAATATCCGATTCCCTCAAAGAGGTGTGTTTTGTTTTCCATCTTGATGTTTTGATTTCTGTCCGTCTTTGTGATGACATACGTATAAATCCAAGTGTGGGTTTATTAATTCTGTTTCGAATCTGAAAAGTGAGCATAACCCTATTTGATTTTTTCGGCATATAATAAATTTTCGGATTAAGTTCATTGAGTAAGTTTTGCCAGAGGGATTGAAACACCTTTGTTTGCTAGTGTTTATACACTCGGTTAGCAAATTGTGTTGGGGTCCCTTCTTTTTTACGAAGATTTTTTTTATTTGTTGTTAAACACAAAGAATGATTTTTTTGATTTGAGTGTTTTCCCTTGATTTGCAAACTCTTTTTTTGGAAAGATTTGGATGCGGTTTGTACTTTGATTCGAACTGGAACACAAAAATGGTATATGAAGAATCTTGAGTATAATGATGAATCCGCTCTGAACCATTGTTCGGGCCTATTTACGATGGATCTTTAGTCATCAAAATACCAGAAGACAAAAAAACTGAATTTTCTATTAATCATTCATCATTGTCATCATACTGATTGTTTACAAATCTGTTCCTATTTATATGAAATGAAAGGGTACAATCTAAAAGTTGTGTCGGTTGGTGAACCGATGTGTCCCTTGAGAATAACTGTCAAATGACAGTTATTTAACTGCCATGTAACCGCCGGGTTTGGCCTGCGGGTTTGTCTAGCGGGTTGTGATTACCCGGATTGGGTTTCGGCCCAATATTCTCCCCCGTAATCACAAACGCTGTGTCTTCAATGTCTTCATTTTCGTTTGATCCTTTGATCCTTTTCTTTGTCCTTGATGCTTTGATGTCTTCAGTCTTTAAAGCTTGATGTTTTTTTTATGTCTCTTATCTATTTCAGGGTCCGTCCAGTCACTTGATCCTTTTGATCGCCATAGTGACTTCGGGGCAGGTTTTTCTTAGCCCTCATCTACAATCTTGCAGAAATCTCTGAACAGAAACCTTGAAGGCATGTTAATTCTTTGCCTTGACCCACAAATATTGTGGTCTTCTCTAAAATCAGTCTCTTGTTCAATTTGTGGCACCCTTGTAGTTCTTTCGACATCTCTTTCTTTCTTCTCCAATTTGACATCTTTTATGCTCCTTGGTTAATCACCGGTTTGGTGTTGAAACCGTCTCTAATGGCATCAATGGTTGCGTTTTTAAGGAAAAACGCAGGTTTGATTCTTAAAAAATCTTAATCCTTTATATATTACTTATCATAAGCCAAATAAGTAAAAATCCTTTTTTTAAAGAGCTTTCTTATCATAATCCAAATAAGATGTCTTAAAATTTTCTTATCATAATCCAAATAAGAAGTTTTGAAAACCTTAAAATTCTTAAAGCTTTATATATTACTTATCATAATCCAAATAAGTAAAAAAAATCATAAAAAATTTCTTATCATAAACCAAATAAGAAGTTTTGAAGTTTTTTAAAAATCGAATAACCTAAGGTTAATTACTCCTTAAAAATTATTCTTCCAATATAGTAGGCCGTGTAATTTCTAGACTACTATATTTCTATCTTCGGGTTTTAGGCAAAGTTACTAATCCTAATAGTTAAAGGGTAACTTATGAAAAAGCCTAAACCTAAAAATATCTATATAATAAAAATTCTGATTATATAGAAATAATGAAAAGTGGAGGGGTGGTTTTTGTAAAACCTCTTAGGGTTAATATACCCTAGTGTTGTGTGTCCCCTTTTGTTTATCTGTCCGCCTCTTTTCGTCTGTGTGTGGAGTTCGTCTCCTTTGTGAGGCGTTCGTCTCTCTTCTCTGTGGTGTGTAACCACGATTGGGATGGCGATTGTTAATCACTCTTCTCCTTCTTCTTGTGTTCGTAACCACGGGCTCCCTGATTTGTTCGTGCGAAAACTAGGGTTTCGCAAATTGGGGATCTTGCTAAAAACCGCCGTTAATATGGGGTTTTTCTTTGGATAACCGTGAATCAACTGATGATTCACTCGGATTCGAATATCGATTCTTCAAAGAGGTGTGTTTGTTCCTTCTTGATGTTTTGATTTTTGTCCGTTTTTGTGATGACTTTCGTTATCCAAGTGTGGTTTATAATTCTGTTTCGAATCTGAAAAAAGTGCATAACCCTTTTGATTTTTCGGGCTTATAATTTTCGGATTATTGTTTTGATAAGTTTGCAGGGATGAAACCCTTTTGTTGCTAGTGTTTATACACTTGGTAGCAATTGTTGGGGTCTCCTTTTTTTTCGAAGATTTGTTTTAAACACAAAGATGATTTTTTGATTTGTGTTTCCTTGATTTGCAAACTGTTTTCTGGAAATATTTTTGGTGCGGTTGTTCTTTGATTCGAAACTGGAACACAAAAATGGTATATGATGAATCTTGGTATATGATGAATCCTGCTCTGATACCAATTGTTGGCCCATTTCTATGGATATTTAATCATCAATATACCAAAAAATTGAATTTTCTATTAATCATTCATCATTGTCATCATACAGAAACGTTTACAATTTTCTGTTCTATTTATATGAAATGAAAGGGTACAATCTAAAAGTTGTGTCGGTTGGTGAACCGATGTGTCCCTGGAGAATAACTGTCAAATGACAGTTATTTAACTGTCATGTAACCGCCTTTTTGTCTGCGGGTTATCTAGCGGGTTTGGAATTACCTGGTTTGATGGGTTTCGGTCCATTATGATTAAAGCAGAATCATAGCAATATTAGGTTTAACAAAATAAATAATACATTTGTTAGCCTTTTGTTAATCGAACTTGCGCTAATTATTTCTCAAGCACGCATTAGTGATATATTCTTACAGTGCAAGTGGTTCCCGATTTGGAAATTAGTTCTTCAACTTCGACTATTACATGTATGAGCAGCCTTCGGCACAACAAAAGCAACTTATTTTGTTGTGAGTGTGGTTGGTAAGGATGGGAAGAAAAGGTTGGTCAAAATGAATCATATTGTTGTCTAACACTTTTGATACAAATTGATACCAAACTGAACATTCATATATACCGTTAACCTTTGTATATCAATATATGATCATATGCTTAAAGACGAAGTAATCAAATACTAATTGGTGTTTGAAAATCTAATTGATGTTTTCACGGCATACCCTTGCCCACAAAACCTTTATCGATGTTAACCATTTTTATCAGTCTATAACGGAATCACTTTTTTGAGCCTACGACTATTCCAAGAGTGTGATAAAACCTTTATTTCTTCACCAAGAGTGTCTTTTCTTGAGCGCTTCAAATAGAGGGAAACCCGATTTATATATCTCGAGAGGATCCATGTGGTAGCTGGTTTGGTTATGTGGTTCTAGTTAAAACATTAATGTTTTTACTTAGTACTAGATGTTTGTGATGGACCCTTTAAAGGATGAATGTTCATGGAAAAATCACATTGTAGTAGACTGCAGGCACACACTCCTGTTTTCTACGCAACTTCTATAATTTAGCAAAAAGCAATTCTAATGTTCAAAAGTCAATAATTTTGCTTTGTTGATCTCAATGGGATTTGTTTTGAGGTTTTGAATAAAGAGTTTGGTAGAGTAAAGATTTTGGCAATAAACCACTAACAACTAACAAGCCGTTCTAAAAAAAAAAAAAATTGGTCCAGTACGAAAGGTTCGTCAAGCTGGTACTATTTCGGTTTCTTTTCTCAAAAGTTGGCCTTAGGTTTTGCTTTTACCGTTTTAACCAAAAATATTTATGAATCATGTGATATGTGATAGATAACTAGTTTTTTTTTGGGTGAAATTGTGAAATATATTATTACCAAAACAACTTAGATGATTACTGATGAATTCAAAAGGATATGAACTATAGACCTCCATATGTCCCAATAAACTTGATACAAAGACACCTCAATATCACATTTTCGAAAGGATCACTACAGTTTATGAAGCACCAATATACCAGTCTGTGATCACATAAAGATAATTAGTATTGGTATAGATGTTTTACATGATATCATGGTATAAAATGCTAGCTACATGATAATGTGTGTTTTCAGCAATATAAAATGCCGCTAAGCAAACGAGTGTGAAAATTATACACTCACAAACGATGTGCAGATTTGTTTAGCTACGTATATTGACACATAAAGAGTGTGAAAATAGTTTTAGAGCTCTTTTTAAACCCTAAAACTAACAATAGTGTTAAGAACCGATCTCCTTAGTCTCCCTAGTATTATCAGTAAGGATACTTTTATCACTAATAACACACATTTGTGTCGCTAAGTATGCCTAAAAGGACTGTCACATATTACATTTTTCGCTAGCAAATATTTGCCTTGTAGACACACAAACCCTAAATCGTTTAAGAATCCCAATTAATGTATATGAAGGTATCTTCCGACTACGTATTGTTCTCATGTTAGGGTTACACATAACTGATCAAAGCTAGAAAAAATTCAGATTATATGTAGGTCGCCATTGTTGATTTAATGATATTTATTTTCATTTAACGAATGTATAAAAAGATACATGTTAGGGCTACACATAAAAAAAAAACCTACAGCTTTGGAGAAAATAAAATCTAGTATAGTTCCATATAGCCCTAATCGTCGCCATTCGAGTTCCTCATCTAATTTTCATGTCTTCCTATCATTATAAAATCGCCTTATGAACTTCTTAGTAGCCTCGTTAACGCGATCATCTTCACCTCCTTTAGTTACCAAAAATGGTGAGTCCATTGATCAAGCTCCTTTCGCCTAGTTTTGGGCTGAGATGTGTGATTCACTCACATTCGTTGCAGTTAACTATTTTTTGGAGTAATAAATTTACCGGAGAAACTCTTTACCAAAAAAAATATGATCAAGCTCCTGGAAACCTGAAAGTGGTGGAGACACAGTGCTATAGACCTCATCGTTGATTTCTATGTCATCAACTGTCCGTGGCAGGTTAGAAGTAGCAAGATGGTGGCAATTGTATTTGTGTTTCTTTTGTATTTCTGCAGCTGAATTCATATTCGCTAAATGGCGAGGTTGTTTTTTTTTGCGATTTTTCCTCGTCTGATCATCATGTTAAGATCAGCCATGAATTTTGCTTTGGAAATTCCTTTCTTTAACATGAAAGAACAATCAGATTAGTCAAAGTTCCAGCTTATTTGTGATGACTTGCGCCATTCCTCGTACTTTTTACCAAAAATAAGTTAAATGTCTTTAGACTGGTCCTCAGTTTTAGCATACGTTTATTTAACCCATCTTTGTAAACCAATACAAAGAGCCCGTCTAGCTCAGTTGGTAGAGTGCAAGGCTCTTAACCTTGTGGTCGTGTGTTTAAGCCCCACGGTGGGCGATAATATTTTTTTGACTGAGATGTATGCGGCCTAATCAATGTATCTTCCTGAGTAACTCCATCTATTCTATTCATTTTGCAAGTAACCTAATCTAATCAATGTATCTTCATGAGTAACTCCATCTATACCGTTCAATTTGTAAAGTAAAAGACGATTGTACTATGATAACTTCCTCAATTTTTGACATAACATTTGCTTTGATTGCTGAAAAAGAGATGTATGTCATGCATGTAAGCATGTTAGACTCGTTGTTAAAAACATGCAGAAATATACATGTTTTTGTTGCTTTACCCTACAAGTATATGTGCATGGGAAGAGATAGAGAGGGGCTCGGTTGACAAGTGCTTCTCTAGCGAAAAAAATTGTAATGTAAATTTTCTAAAATATCTGGTTTGTTTTGTTGAAAAATAAGTCAAATGAATGATTCAAAGTTAGTTCCTGGAATAATGCAAAGATCTCAGTTGTGGGGAGTTTTATTTTTACTAGTCGTTAGAATGAATTAGTCTCCTATTATGTAGGAATTTCTGTTTAGCACTTTTCTTATGTAATGCCTATATAAGGCTTGTTTCTGGTTCAATAATAATTATCCATCTTTCATTAAAACCTTCCTTGCTCTGTTCATCGCATTTTAAGAATACTTTAAAAGCTGTAGTACTACTTGTTTGTTTCCACCATCTTTAAACAACGTCAACCCACTCGATCGATCCCTCTCTTTAACGTCGCTTTTCGATAAAATAATTGCACGTTTCGTGTTCACTTTTACATCATTTTCAAAAGCCTAGACATGACCTTCTATATCGATAATAATATAATGAATTTAGTCAGCAATGGCATAAACTTATGCTTTACATTGTTTGTGGAAAAGGTTGCTTAGTTGAAAGACAAGTTTTAAAGTACAAGTACCCGAAAATATCAGTTAGAAATAGTTATATACATGTATGTGTAAATTAGTTTTGGTTCTGGTTCTACGTCTGGTTCCGAGTTTGGCTGGATCATATAAAAGAAAAGTTTTAGGTAGAAAACTAAACTTAGTATAGCCAGTTTCGGTACGCTTCAAGTTGATTCCTTAGTCTTATCGTTTGGAACCGATTTTTTCATGCCAGCTAAAAAGGTGTACGTTTTAAACAATACTAGTAATATCTAAGGCAAATTATTGTTCGTAGTACAGTAGAAACTCTATAAAATAATACACTTGGGACCACCAAAATTTATTAATTAAAAGAGTTATTAATTAATCGA